>CM052337.1:23911487-23996099 GCA_028455595.1 Lasioglossum vierecki
GTGCAAATGTTCGGTTCGGCGCGCGGTTCGGCGCGCTGTTTAGGTCTATACGAAGCCTAATAGTTAACGAGATATTATCGAAACAATTTCCTTTTTCTTTGGATAATATCTCGTTAACTATTAGATCTAGGACATATGAAGGTTACCACTTTTACGCTCGAAATTTGATAGTTTATCGATCGATGGTATAAAAGCAGAACATTACATTTTTAAACAAATGAAGGTGATCATCAAATGTACTCCTTACCTCCATCTGCAAAAAACCTGTTATCGAAAATTTATTATCGAAACTTATAGTTTTGAAGATATCTGAGGTGGTAATAGTTATTACCCTACCCTGTATAATATACACGATTGATTTTATCAATTATTATTAATGACTGATCCACGGCGGGTGACAGGTTTATCGTCGGTGGATCTGTGGTCCTTCCCGGCGGCGATGATGTTCTGCCTCTCCGTGTTCACCATGATCGGCTATGGGACCCTGGTACCGCAGACTCCGTGGGGAAAGGGCGTCACCGTGGTCTACGCCGTGATGGGCATCCCACTTTACGTGCTGTACTTCCTGAACATGGGCAAAGTGCTCGCGCAGACCTTCCGCTGGCTGTACACCTGGCTGCACCAGTGTTCCGGAAAGAGGAAAACCGGCCAAAGGGTCACCGTACCCTCCACAGCATGTCTCTGGGTCATCTTTGGATACGTCTTAGGCGGATCGGTTATGTTCGCTGAGTGGGAGGGATGGGATTATCTAGACAGCGCTTACTTTTGCGTGACCTCGCTGTGTAAGATTGGGGTGGGTGATCTGGTGCCTGGCTGGACCCATGGTGATCTTACTACGGATAGCCAGACCAAGTTGATCATCAATTTTGTGTACCTGCTCCTGGGAATGGGGATCATCGCCATGTGTTATGATCTGATGAAGGAGGACGTTTATGTAAAGGCTAGGGAGATGAAGGAGCAGTTTGTGCAGGTCGTCGACGCTGCGCATTACCAGATTGAGACTTGCTGTGGAAATGGTGGAGGAGAGTGAGGGACTTTAGAAGTGTTGATGTAAGGGGTTGAGGATTGTCGAGTTAGGGTGTGGGGTGGAGTGAGAGACTTTAGGGTGGTGAGACGAGGAGTTGAGGATTGAGGAGTTACAGGGTGTGATGGAGTGAGTGACATAAGTGTGTTGAGAGAATGCATTGGGGATTGTGGAGTTAGGGGGTGCAGTGTGGTTCGGGCTTTCGAACTACGGGTTCGACATTTTGCGATTTGATTTGAACGTTTTCGAAGGGAAATGTACGGTCTTGATAAGCAGTTTCTACCTTTTGCAAATCGATTTTACCCTTTTGTAAGTCAGTTTAGGATTACATTGCGAAAGGGTGAGAATTTGGAGTGCAAAACCTGTGACAGATGGAAATTGGATTTGCAAAAAGTTCAATTAGACTTGCAAAAGGGTCGAGATTGATTTGCGAAGGGTGAAATTGACTTGCAAAAGGGTGAATTCGACTTTCAGAAGGTTGAAATTGACTTGCGAAAGGGTTAATTTGGCTTTCAGAAGGTTAAAATTGATTTATAAAAGCATGAAATTGATTTGCAAAGGGTGAAATTTACTTGCGAAAGAGTTAACTTGACTTGCAAAAGGTTGAAATTCATTTGGAAAAACATGAAATTGATTTGTAAAAGGTATTATTTGAATTGCAAAATTTGTAGAAAGGTTGAAACTGATCTGCAAAGGGTGCAATTGCCTTGCAGAGGGATCAATTTTACTTGAAAAGGTTCGAGATTGATTTGCAAAGGATGAAATTGACTTGCAATAGCGTCAATTTTACTTGGAACAGATTGAAATCTCACCATTCGTGATTCAAGCACACACTTTCGCAAATCAACTTCACTATTAAATCGCGAAATGATAAAGTAATACAAAACCTGTAAATAGTGAAACTTTGTCTAGTATTTTCTGTACAAAAATGTAAATATTAAAACTGCTAGCTTGTTCTTTTTCTCAAATGGATTTTTGTTCTACTTTCGAAATTAACCTCTCACTTATAAAAGCAATTGCAACATTAAAAGCCAAACTCAATTTACAAATTTACAGACACTAAAATCAAATAAACTTTCAAATTTACGCGCAATTGCGTAGATGGCGCCGCCTGGTTTGTCTCCCAAGATGGCTGGATGCAACTGGATTTAGCTGGATGGCCAACGACGGCTTAGATTTCCGTAAAAGTATATACATCAGAGCTCGGAATTTTTTACTCGCGACGGCCGACAATCGAAAGCTACGCTATACCCATAGCGATCACAGAGTTTGGAGCTGCTTAGGCGCGTACCATAACATCGCATCAGGGCAACACGAATAACGCCTATGTTCATGCATACATATAGAGGGTGCGGAACCTAAAACAGGTCACCTGAATAAATCGCTTGCTTTTAAAGATAGAAAAAAAGGATCAGGCCAAACTTACTTAATATCGAGGGGCTCGTAATCTGATGTCATTAATTTTTTTTATAGGTGGAGACGTCAAGGCGGTCAACTCTGTTTTTTTAAATGGAACGGTATGGTTTTTTATTTACATTCTAATAATGTGTTTCAAGACGAATACAATGACCTATTATGAAGGTCAACTGCAATAGAAAACTAGGGGGGGGTTGTTGCTCGCTCGCTTCGAGAGTGGTAGTTGTAGCTCGCTCGCTTTGCGAGCCTGCGAGAGGGTTAGTAGTACGCATGGCTAGTAGGGCCTGCATCTATTAATGTTTTTTATTTTGTGTGTGACTCTCCACGAGCCACACATAGAACTTTCCGATTCTTTAGTTTCTGTATATTATTATCATTATTTATGTAGTGTACGTTTTGTAGGAAATGCTAAAAATTAAAGGGAATCCCTCCGTCATGCCCAACTACATGACGTATGTAGTCTTTTGAATTTTTCAAATAAAGTGTACGTTTTAAGAAGATTATACGTTTTCAGGGAAATTCAATAGTTTTTTACTTATCAAAATGTTTACAATGTGGCATCGCATTAAACCAACATCGTATGCTCGTTGCTCGTTTGGTTCCTTGTTATAGCATACTAATGTTGCAAAATATATTATCTTAATTAGTTTGTCACAAACGATACAACTCCTCACTATGCGGGTTTACAGTATTCATCTTAGTTTTCTTCGATACTGTTAATTTAAATTGTCCCAAAATATACAAACTGCTCAATTTTGAAACTCTGCTCAGTACAAACATACTTTCTCATATGTATGTCCCTGACTTTTATAAATCGTAATCGCTTCAGCAGGAACCACTGGAAATTGACTACGTGCGATTTGATATTTTTTCTCACTCGAAATATTTACTTGATTCGATATTTTTATTATTGGTGTTAAATTTAGATGAATATTTGCCGTTTTCATATCACCACGATAACGAATTCTTACCTTCACTCCTACTCTGGCCAATTGAAAATCTAACCACAATATAGACGGAATTTTAGTATTTTCTTGAAAAGTAAAAAATTTTAATATTCCGCATGTGTGCTCCATTAACCAATCCGTCTTCAACATCAATGTTATTAATAATTATCATATATTTTATATTAATTTTCAATTTAATCTGAGTTAATAATTCGTTTCGAACTGATTGTTTTTTCAAAGAATGTAATATAAATTTTTTTTGTACTTTCATCGATATTCTTTGAAAAGGTATTCTCGAGAGTAGAGATGAAATTCACTCTTGCATTGGGATAATTGTCGATTATTGTAAGCGGTAACATTAGCATTAGTTGCATAAATAGAAAAAAATGAAAAAAAAATTTTAAAAATTTTTCATGGAATTAATTTTGTTTCTTCGGTGGAAAATTTCCGTCCTCTCATATAAATTACATTGTTGAGTGAACTTCTTTCGAAAAAAACTAAAAAACTACTGGACCAAAGTGGACCAAAATCTAATCAGCTCTAAGTTACAGCGGAGCACATCGATTGCATCATTCATCATTCTGATCGCATTGTTACTTTTTCCGAAAACGTTAACGAAAAATTTGATACCATAGAAACGGACATACGCGCGCGCACGCACACACACACACACAAGCAATGACCATGAAACGTGGACATCTGCTAAAAAATCGATTTTCGATTTTCGGTGTCATTATAGTAACTTCCCTATAAAATCGGGAAGTTAATAAAATATCTCAATGCACTCTTCAAATACTTTTGTGTTTCTCTGGTTGTTGGCATACTGCTCTTCTAAGTATTGGTAAGGGTCGCAGAACATAAATAAACATACCATCACATTGTATGCTTACCTGTATCCAGAAATGTTATTAGTAGTTTAACTACCGACTAGAGTACGGCTTCGAAATATTCAATCTGAGTGTTCAATTTTCAAGAACGCGTTGCACAATAGCAGAGAAAGTGAAAATGGTTATCATTTATGCTGAATGTCATAGAATTATTAGAAAACCAACGACCACAGTTGATGTGCAAGAACGTATAAAAAGAGCTTGCTCTGTAATAGATACAACTTTTGTCAGGCAGTATCATCAGTATTGAAACGTTTTAGATTGTCTCAGTGTTCAAGGTCGACGAAGTAGACCTTGAAGTAGCAGTGAATAGGTACATAACATATTACATGTAAATCGTCGTAGTGTTCTAAGAGTGCTTTGAGACATTTTATTTTCTATTGCAGTTGACCTTGCGTGACCTTGAATGACCTTCATAATAGGTCATTGTATTCGTCTTGAAATACGCTGTCAGAATGTAAATAAAAAACCATACCGTTCCATTAAAAAAAAACAGAGTTGACCTTCATATCTTCTTGACATCTCCACCTATAAAAAAATTAATGAAATCAGATTACGAGACCCTGGATATAAAGTAAGTTTGGTCTGATCCTTTTTTTTCTATCTTCAAAAGCAAGCGATTTATTCAAGTGACCTGTTTTAGGTGCCGCACCCTGTATATGTATGTATGTATATCTATATAGTTACTTTAACTTATTGTGCCGTCCTTATTTTTGATGAGACAGGCAGTTTTCGGTTTATCTTTAGTTTTATTATGTTTCTTTTCCTCTAATCTCTTAGCGACTTGTATCAAAGGAAGATTATGCGATCGGACCATTTTTTCATAAAATTCTCAAACGGAAATGCAGAATAATTGTCTAAATTACCAAAATTAAAAACGTCTTTTTCTAAATGCAGGAGATTATGAAAATTATATACCAGAAGTTCTTTAGAATAGAAGGTTGATACATTTTGAACAAAGCCATGTAATACATCATTAGTATATCTTCGCCACTCAGCACCTCAGCACTACTCACCTCGGCACCACCCTGATAAGACAGAAGAAGCACATCGCGGCCGAATATTCGAGAAGGCCACGGGGCCGAGAACCTTCTCAACCCCTAGTAACGCGTTGTTGACAGGGTTAGCAATGAGTCAATATAAATATCGGCAATGAAACGCGGAGCACTCACTTTAGCTGCGCCTTTTGGAGAGGACGAGGTAAGACCACGGCAGCCCATAGGTGAGGGAGAGTACGAAGCAATGCTATCGGACGCCCAGCAGCTCAGGAGAGGACAGAGGTTGCACCTGGACGCCTCTCTGGATAAATGGGAGAGGACGGCCATGAAGGCCGTCCGCCTGCCGAGAGGAAAGAACAGGGTAGCTTCCTGGCCGCCTGAAAGTAGGATTCGCCTGGTTCCTCTGCACGTCTCGGAGAGGACGGCCATGAAGGCCGGCCGAAGAGTCGCCTTTTCCCCAGAAGGAAAGAACGGTTGAAATAAACCGGACGCCTGATGGGGGAACCTTATTTCCTTTTTTATAATAATTATTTCTTTTACGTTGCTAACCTTCGTCAAAAGACATTGTAAAATCTCTAGTTAACCTTCTTCAAAGGTTTTATAAATTCACGATCCATTCCTGTCCATGTATGAAACTAATCTTTGTCCGAAATAAATTGTTTGTCCAGATATTTCCTTATCCTGACATTGCGAAGTTATTCCGAAAAATCATCCACCTTCCTACAATATAAAAAATAAAATTTCACTCTTCTATAATAATGTCGGAACTGTCAATTCGTATACTGAATTTTATGGGATTCTCAACACTTTATATCAGGGCTCGGAAATTTTTACTCGCAGCGGCCGACAATTAAAGGCTACGCCTCCTCGACCCGGCCGCGCGTCTCGCTCCCCTGTAGCGATCCTAGTACTCGGAGCTACTCAGGCGCGTACCATAACATAGGCGCTAGTCGTGACGCATCAGGGCGACACTCGTGTCAATAGGTTTCCACATTATTGTTGAGGTACTATTGCTAATGGAACTTTTTTTTTGTTAGTGGTCTCCCCTGTAGGGTTATTCCACCATGTCGCACGATAATTTCGGCCAAAACTGTGGAAAATTAATTAGAAAAACAAATTCGTAAGATAAATTTAAAAAATAGCTATTAATTCTATTGGTCGAATGTTAATACTATCCTGAATATCATGATTTTCGCGCACATTTAGACGCGCTTGGCAAAGTAAGATCTACGGGAAGTTTCGATGTGACTGTTCGCATCGCCGACGCTTACATTGTAACACATTTTAGAAAATCAACGTCTTCATTCTCTATTTTATCCGTCACGAATAGCGCTTATGTTATGGTACGCGCCTGAGCAGCTCCGAGCACTAGGATCGCTACGGGATGGCGAGACGCGCGACCGGGTCGAGGAGGCATAGCCTCCGATTGTCGGCCGCTGCGAGTAAAAATTTCCGAGCCCTGCTTTATATACATATCCTGAACTTAACAAAATACGATCGGGAAACAGTGAGGACGCTGAAGTGGTAGGTGCAACAATGTGTGATTGAGGCGTCATTTGTCATTAAAAATATATTTAAATGATGTATCACGGTAAAAAATTGATTGTACTTTACAACTCAATGCATATATTTTTTAAGTATTATATTATTATTATTGCATATTATTCCATATTAATATTATCATAATTAGTAGACAATAAATTTATCGTAAATATCCGCTACATCTAAGAATCAGTATCAGTAACCCGCTTTGTAAGAGCGGGTTAACCCCTTGGCCTATAACCACGAGTCTGACTCGTGGTAAAAAGTTTGTGCCATAAGCGACAACCACGAGTCTGACTCGTGGTAAAAAATTTGTGCCATAAGCGATAACCACGAGTCCGACTCGTGGTAAAGAATTTGTGCCATAAGCGAAAACCACGAGTCGGACTCGTGGTAAATTTTTTTTGTGTCATAAAGTCGCGATGCGCTCAAGTCCTTCCCCCACTCGATCTAGACGCGATGCGAAACTGCCCAGCTCGTAGAACTGGAAGACAGCGCGCGAGGCAGTGATGCCAGAAACGTGGGTTTTTAGGTTTTTCTCCTCCTCTGCTGCTGTCGGCTGGGTTCCCCCACTCTTACGTCTACTGCGCACGCGCTACACACGAACGTACCTCTACTCTGCATGTGTGAGTGCCTGTTCGATTGCACTTGCGCTACACTACAAGCAGAGGTAGAGTAGAGGTACGTTCGTGTGTAGCGCGAGCGCAGTAGACGTAAGAGTGGGGGAACCCAGCCGACAGCAGCAGAGGAGGAGAAAAACCTAAAAACCCACGTTTCTGGCATCACTGGCGCGAGGGGCCCCACCCGCCGTTGACCGCCTGCGCTAGATCGAGTGGGGGAAGGGCTTGAGCGCGTCGCGCTACGCTTGAAGCACGCTATATGTCATTAAAAGTATACATTTTTCGCCAGTTCGGGTACACGGCTAAGCAGTTGAATGTCACGGCGCGCGACCGACTTTCTTGTTTACTATGGAACGCGAAATTGGCAGATATCGTGTAGGCCGGATGTGGGGACGGTTCGACGGCTCTCCCTTACCGGTGTCGGCGCCTTCTTGGTCTGGCCGGAAGGTGGGTGGACTTTTCCAAAAGTCCAACCGCCTCTGAGCAGACTACGAAGGCACCGGGGGCTGGGGGTGGACCGAGCTGGTGGCTCGGGAAGCTCCATTCGAAGGCCCCAGGGATGGGTACAACAAGAGGTCCCTCTTCTTGTTGTACAATTAGTTAGGGTATGGGGAAAGAGGGTTTTCTCACCTTTTGGTTGGAAACCCCTCTTTCCCCAAGGGTGTTCATGCAGCTAGGGGAATGTCCAGTTGAGTTCTCGCGAGATCCTGGCATTCCCCGATAATAGCTTAGGAGGGCGTGGGGTTTTAGTGAGTTGGCCCCGGGGAGAGAGGATCGGTGCTTTTTCTTAGTCTGATCCTCTCCCTCCGCGGAGGGTCTCACACTCCCCCGGTCTCCCCCCAGGGAGATCGGGGCGCCTATACAAGGTTTCCCCACGAAAAAAAAAAAAAAAGATATCGTGTAGGCCAAGGGGTTAACCAGGTTAACCGTACAACGATGTCTTCAGTAACCCGATTACGCGGGTTACTCCCGGGTTACAAGAACAGAACTCGGTTACGGTTAGGGTTAGGATCCCTGAGGGGAAAGGCGGGGCAGTGGCTCAGATGGCAGAGTGACTGACTCGCACCGAGAAGACCAGGGTTCGAATCCCCGGTGCGGCAAAAAATTTCCAGGATGGTTTTTCTTCTCGGTGCAAGTTCAGTCTCTACTGCAGGGGTCACGGGGCGACCGATGTCAGATTTCCCCTTTATCCAGGGAGTCTGCGAATTATTGGAAGCCCAAACAAAAAGTTGACCACCCCGCCCAAAAACACGGAAGGCGCGCAGTGGCTCAGTGGTAGAGCGCTAAATACTGTGGTGTCCAAGGAAAAAGAATGGAATGCTGCTTACGCAGCTACAACAAACGAACAGAATTGAAACCTTATAAGGGGGAAGGTTTGGTGGACGGAGCTATTTGCTGAACACCCATCGACCCCTGAGGATGGTGGACACATCCAAACTATCAGCCACGTTATCTAGGATGCATCAAGCCCCCCCAGGAGGGAGACTTCGATGGCGCTGATATTAGCTCTCCCCGGAGAACAAATTTCGGCAAAGTTGAAGCACGAACCCTTCTTACCCACTTAGATATGTTAGGCTAGGCAAGAGAGGACCGCATGGAATTGATATCTCGACACAGCCGAGATTTCGATGAAGTCGGATCTAATCCCAAGTTGTGGTAACTTCTTCCCAATGGCAGCCCATAGCGATGGGCGCAGTGGCGCGGTCCCTTGTATTTGAACCTAAAAACTTAAGTAGAGTCACAGAGTAGAGTGGGAGGAGGGCAAATTTCTGGCTATCCGGAGATTAGAGTAGGGATGGGAACTCGAACTTGATGCATCCAACGTGATAACGTAGGTGAAGCTGGGGGGAGCCAACAGGCAGGCGAGGCACCCTGCAGGTCCGAAGGTGAGTCGGCCCGACGTTCGCTCCGAGCTCTAATCCAGCTCAAAAACTCTTTAATTGATTGGGTAGAATGGCCGATCTCATCGATGACGACCGTCCCGTCTAGTAGGTCAAAGACTCTGAAAGTGGCCCGGGCCTAATAAAACAGAGGAGGGCCGAAAAACGAAGGATAATTGCAACCCAACTTGGGCCGAGGTCGGTAGCGCCACTTGTGAAACTGGTGTCCATAAAACCGGTGTGCTTTCAGGAAGTGAGGGGTGTCCGATACACCCGTCCCCGACAAAAAGCAGTATCTAATCTAATCTAGGATCCCTGAACTAGAGGTCCTAAATATAAAAGAAAGGCTAGAAATTCTGTAGCCTTCCAATATTTAAACATTTGTAATGGCCGCGGACGCCGAGAGAACTCTACTAGGTAATTGTTATATTTCATTTCTAATATCCGTGTTGATGTTGTATTTATCAACAAGTACAAATAAGTTTTTTCATAATGCCTAAACAAACTAGATGCATGTAATCTATACGAAGTTGGGTCACTAATCCTAGATCTAGTTTTTTGAGCAAACTTTCTAATACTTGGTGATCTTCATAATCATTCCTTTTGAAACCAATGTCCGTCCATAGATTTAAGTTAGGTTTATATCTCTATGTAATTCTACCAAAATATATACCCTCTTGTGAGCTAGATGTGGAAACTTTGAGGAAGGAAATCGGTACTGGCTGGAAGAGGAAAAAAAGAAATGTCTGTTGTGCTCATTACAGACAGGTACAATAAGGCATCTATTACACTGTCCAACAAATTTAAACTTTTTTTTTGTTTTCATATAACTATTGGGTGGATCTTATAGAGTTTTTTGCGCTGATTCCGAATCTGGTCTTAATTTTTTTCCTATACGCACAGTTTCTAAAAAACACGACTTTGAAAAGAAAACCTATTTTTCAACTTTGAACAAATATTGTGATGTTATTATAAAAGATATTATATTGTTCTTTACATCAGAAGATTCTCTAGACTTTCCCGAATCCAGTGATGTGCAATAGTAATACATTATATACCAGGCAATCATGAAAGACGGAGAAGCACCACTTTTGCACCGTTTTTAGCTGATATTTTTTTATTTATCTTAGAAAATAAGGGTCCAGCGGAAAATCTAAATATACCACGCGATAGAGCAGACTTTTATCTTGAGAAATCACCCTTTGAAACCTCCAACGTCGACGTTTTTTGTCTTCCAGAACGCAAAATATCTGCGCCGGACATGCGTTGCCGCCAGTGGTGCTCTGCCACTAGCGCGGTCGTTCGACGGGATATGGCGCGGCGCGGCGTAACGGCGATGCAGTGGCTATAAACTATAAGCGCACAATATTATGTCAACATATTTAAAAATGTTATTATATTGTTATTTATTATTTATTACTATATTTATTATGTATAAATTATTTTATATATTTTTTTAATCTTAGTCTCTTGTTTATAGTATATTAAAAAGGTGTTTTCATACTAAAAAGGTGTTTTGCAAGAAAAAAAAATTATTCCCACAGTACACTATTGCACTATTTACAATTCTAGAGTACATATTAATAATACGATTTAATATGGAGCAACCTATTCTTATTTATATCTTGAAGTCGATAAAAATAGTCCCATTTATATTGTGTTTATACTTATTTTACTCGGAAGAATCTCGAATGTTTATTAGTACTATAGGTACATAGATAAGACGGCAATTACTGCAAATAAAATTTTGCACTCTCTGCATTTTGCAGACTTTCGTTACATTGTATGTGTTCCGTAAAAGAAACAACTTGTATATTGTACAAGCGACAAGCAAGGCGGAACCATTTTTAAATTCGTTTACTTGAAAAATAGGTAAATTTTTCTTTTGTATATGTAGTTTTCTTTATTAAGCACTTCCACAATATAATGTGAACATATTTTGTGGAATGATCGTAACCCAAAACGACAATACAATTCATAAAATTGAAGCATAGTAAGCGAGTGCAAAATTAAAAATCCGCCTAAAATGCGGCAACATTTTCGACAGAGGCGTACGTCACACAGGCGCGCGACAGTCATGTATCAAGTGACAGTTGCATGCATACCTTGGTTCTTATTTGGGGCCCCTAAGTTCGGTTTTATGAAAAATTATAGTGCAGAATAAGGATTTCTGGATTTTTGTGAGAAGAATTTAAAAGTGAAAGGGCATTGACCCCTTCTACTCGATAATTTCATAGGGCGGATATTAGAAATGCCCTTGTGGATTTTAACGAGTAGGTAGGTTCAATGTCGTCCAACGATTTTTTAAACATTTTCACCTCGCTGGGGCCCCAAATAATGATACATGACTGTCGCGCGCCTGTGTGACATACGCAACGTACAGCTGTGTCGAAATGTTGCCGCTTTTTGGGCCAATCTTTAATTGCTAATAGCTAATTAACGAAGCCGAAATCGCAATTTTTGTATTCTTCATTTTCGTCTTAGATTATCGTCGAGAATCACCATTTAAATTTTCTCCCACCTGTAATCGAACACCCTGTATATGCTAATGTAATTACATAAATGTAATGTTTGGAACTATATTGTTATTTTGTAGGATGACATAATTTAATTAACTTCCCGATTCATAGGGAAGTTACTGTAATTTGTTCCTGTTATTGCTTGTTTTAATCGAAAGAACGTTATGGACCCTGCTGGCATTACTCCGCTAAAGAATTATGTTTAATAACGAAGTTTAACAATGGCATTTTAGCGATCTTATGCCGATATACCTGGCTTGCCGTAGGGTCACCCGCGTTTATTGCATTACTATTGTATTCTTGGCTGACGCCTTGGTGCCCGACTCTCGAGCCTCGGAACGCATTCATTCAAGCCTCGAGTTGGCCAAATTCGCTGCTACGGATCCTTTTGGAAATTCGTTCACAATTAGAACCAGTATACGCAGCCCGAATTCTATCGAGTTTAGTCTTGTTCTAATCGGAAGAACGCCGTGGACACTACTAACATGTATCCGCCAAAGAATTATGTGAAACAACGAAGTTTAGCAATTGCATTTTAACGATCTCATCCCGATATACCTGGCTGGTCTTAGGGTCACACGTGTTTATTGCACCACTTGGCCTCGAGCTGGCCAAAAAGATCTTAGAAGGAACTTTCACTGCTACGGATCCTTTTGGAAATTCGTTCACGATTAAAATCAGTATATGCAGCTTGTAATAATTATACAGGGTGTCCCAAAATTCGTGTACTTCCCGGAAATGGGAGGTTCCTTGGGTCATTTGAAGCGACATTTTCCTTTACAAAAATGACGCCAGCGGCTTTGTTTAGGAGTTATTAACAAAAAACACAGACCAATCAGAGCGCGGCTAGAGCAAACGGAGTCCGACTCAGCGACAGGTCCCGCTTAGCGTGGCGGCACCATTGGCCGAGCCAGAATCAATCCGCTGTAGCCGCGCTCTGATTGGTCCGTGTTTGTTGTTAATAACTTCTAAACAAAGCCGCTGGCGTCATTTTTGTAAAGGAAAATGTCGCTTCAAATGACCCAAGGAACCTCCCATTTCCGGGAAGTATACGAATTTTGGGACACCCTGTTTATTTAATATTAACGCATATAATAACAGACACGCCGGAACTTGTAACGAAACCTCGCATGACAACTTATCATTCAAATTTTTTGTTAACTAATCCTCTAAATTTTTTTCCGTCCTGTTGAAAATTGTATTTTATAGCAGAAGATTCAAAGAAACCGACAACAGTTTATATGAATCAATTTCAAGATAAAAATAGCGTTAAATAGGTTATTTAATTTTCAACAACAATTGTTATTTTGATTATTATCAATAAATGACAGTTTATTATTATATAAATCAAAAAAGCATTTATTCAGCTTTAAAATGATTACAGAAACAGGAAGCATTATATTTAAACACAGGTGAAATATTCAGGTCGAATGACTGACTCGACTGTTTTCGTTTGCTTTTCCAGAATCATATTATGACTGTAACGTGGAAAAGTGGAAAATAGAAGAAATACCAACTGAGCAGTAACAGTAAATTGGTAACCATGCGACGAATATTCTCGGATGTGGTTTGGCAACTACGCATTCGATATCTGAATAGAGGGCATACCAAATCCTCTGATTTTTTGAAGAGTCGGTAATTCACAACATGAGACACCAAGTCCCATAAGATGATAGGTCTATCCTATTACTAGTCGGTGACCGTACCCTTGCATTTGTGCTGATTTTGAGCCCGGCCTGCAGGGCCTGGGCTCGGTTATTTTGCAAGTGATCTGCGCGCCCACGCTTGATCAGTGTACCTGGTGTACCTCAGTGTACCTGTAGAAACAAAGCAGGCGTACTGACTGGGTAGCTTTGTGCGCATTTGTATGCTTACGAATGATACAAATTGCGACTCGTAAACGTAAAAATTAGGAGTTTCGAGAAAGATCGCACCTAGATCGATTTTTTGTCTAGCGTTATTGACTAGCGAAAAATCAAAATATTGTATTATCGAGAAATGAGAACGCACACTTGCAATCCTGGAAAAAGGAATCTACCTCCGCAAGAGGGTAGCACTAATGTCGCGATTGCCGTAGTTATACAGAATACAGGGCGTGCCGCACATATATGCTGCCGAATAATACAAATTACCCTTATACACGAACAAATATATGAGTTTTCAGGGCGCTTGCGGCCTAGATTGATCTTTTATCTAGCGTTTTTGACTATTAAAACAACCTGTGATTGTGTTATTATCAAATAACACTGCTAATACCGTACCCTTACATTTGTGCAGATTCTGAGCCCGGCCTGCAGGGCCTGGGCTCGGTTATTTTGCAAGTGATCTGCGCGCACAGGCTTGATCAGTGTTCCTGCAGAAACAGAGCAGGCGTGCTGACTGGGACATTATGCATGTTGTTTATTATTTCGTTCTCCCTTCTCACATATGCGTACATAGACTAAATATTCATTAAAAAATCTATATCTGAAATTGTCGGTAATGATCTCGACGATTATTGACGAAAGTTCATCGCCTGAATAAAGAAATTCAGTTTCGTTTCCCCTTGAAGCACCGAAATTAATTTCTTTTCAACATTCACAAAAAGACCATTCCAACGTCCCCTAGTAACGAAATGTTAATGTATAGAAACTTTACTCTATACAATCCTCCCCTCTGCCTTTTATTTTATTTGCAATAATAAAGCGAATTAAATTTCCTAAAATATTTAATTCGCGAACCAAAAGGAGTGTCGAACGATGTTCGTTTTACACGCAATAACAAATCGAAACTCCTAAAAAACATTCGATGAAATGAAACCGAAGAGGTTATCTCACGAAACAGTCACGTGGCATTGTGTTACGATGTAACTACACAAATACATTTCCCACGACTATAATAACAAATAATCTTCCTCGTGTTCGACCGTCTTAGGATATCTTTAAATTTGCAATTTAATTAAATACAACTCTGTGTCATCGTGCACCTTATAATTTTGATAATTCTCCGGTAATTCTTCGAGAGAGCCTGAGCACCCGAGAGAGGACAGGTTACGCAACAAACTAACCGAGCCGTAAGAATTGTATGAGATAAATAACAACATCGTGAGTTACAAATTTAAAAAATGAGAACATTTTCCAGCCCTCAACAATTGAGAAACCTTTACACAACACTAAATTTGGCTCGTCGTTACTGTGTATCAGGCAGTATCAAAGAGAAACAGGAAATTAACAAAGACCTGGAGAAAGAAACGATCAATAAACTGGAGAGACTGTCTCTGCTTGATTTAAAGGACGAACGAGATACCTCGGTGCTGAGAGCAGCAATTCATTTTGCGGAATGCATACGAACAGCAAAGATTGACGAAGGTATCGAGCCAATGCACAGCCCTTTCGAGGAGGAACAGATTCCCCTGCGAGAGGATAAAGCGAACGATGCTATAAGCCGGCAGGACATTCTGAGAAACGCGGTAATTGTAGAGGAGGAGTACTTTGTGGCTCCGTACAGAAGTATCACGAAGCAACAAGCGCGTCTTGATTCCTGTAAGATGTAAGGAGATCTTGAGAGACTCAGTAATCGTAGAGGAAGTATACTTCGTGGCTCCATACAGAAACATTGCAAAGCAATGAGCGCCTCTCGAGTCCTAAAAGCTGTAAGCAAGAATTTTTTAAGCTTGTCGGAGCATGGTTTGGTCTACGGACCTCAGGGTAGAATGCTGTTAAGGAATCTGGAGGAGCATTGGTTCTTGCACTGTGTCACCATGTCTCCGTACAATATTTTCTTATCAGAAAAGTTTGAAGATACCCTGAACTTCTTAATGAACAGTCCGATGGGGAAAATCCCATTTGGATTGGCTGGTGTAAGTGATTCCAAGGATTTGTGGAACGAGAGTGTCCAGCCATTGAAGCTGGAGCGTCACAGGGAAGCTAGGATAGCTGTGTTCGACAGGTGCACGGAGGCCAAGAGTCTGTATCACAAGATGCAGAAGGAACGGAAGGTCTGGTGGCGCAGGTTGGCTCAGCAACCATCCAGATTTCAGATCAAGGCGAAGGAAACCGAAGATCTGGACTCGGTCGACGTAGAGGCTGAGTTCTCCTTCGGTACAGTCACTGTGGAGAAGATTATTCGTCGCAAACTATCGTTGGAGGTGATTATCTCTTTCCATGTGTCCGATCGTCTCTCAAGTTCTATAAATAAGAACGATTTCTATGGAATATTTTATTTTCAGATTAACGATAAAAAGGATCTCGCCGACATACAAACGGTCGAACACGTGTTATCTTTCGATTGGGGCTGCTTAGCGCTACTATGTGATGCTTGCGACGCAGACGAGACGGCTGGGATGCGAATACATTCTAAGTTAGCACCGCACAAGGTCGCGATTCATATAAAAACGTCGGGGAACCAGGGGAATACTGGAAGTGATGATTTAAATCGCTTTGTACTTTACTTAAATAACATGCTTAGAGCGAAGGGGCTGAATACTATGTCAACCGTCTCGGAAGAAGTGGCGACAGCGTGCTTGATTCCTTTTGTGGTATCGGTGGACAGGACTAGCCTCGAGAATGGCATTGTACACGTAATGAACAGGTCGACGACTCTCGACCAAGCGATCCACATAACCGATCTGGCCAAACATATAACGACGCAGTGTTAACCGATCTGGCGAAACATGTAACGATGGCAGTGTTAACCAATATCTGGTACGTTTCGTTCGGATAGTTTGTATCGATAAGATCGTGTCACAGCGTATTTTCTATCAATAAAATTGTTTGCGCGTTTGAAGCACAGCGTCAGGCACTAACTGTAACTCCTGAATGTTCGATAGTAGTAGAAAAGTTTCGAGTTAGTGACCCACGCTGTCTGTTATCGGTACAGATAATCCTCGAATCGATTAAGGAGCGTAACAATAAACAGCGATGAATTTCGTCTCAGTTTTGTATTTGATGTATCACTCCGCTAAACTTGCGAAATATACGCAGCTACCTTTATTCTGTCGTAGTGTTTCTTTCTGTTTAACGAAGAGCGAATGCACTGGTACCAAATCGACAAGGATAATGCAAAGAAATAGCAAGAACAGTTATACAATATTCTTATACGTTCAAAGAAAACTGTTGAACAGCCTTTTTAAAATGTCATACTTTAAACGGAGAGTTTAATCGTTTAAATGGTTGATAATAAATTCGATGATAAACTCATGCTTTTAAACGGAGACTGTTTCGATAATAAATTTGATGATAAAATCGATCGATACGATCACCGCTGAGAAGAGCACTTACATTTCGTTTTCTTTTTCTTTGTTGTTGTTGTTGTTGTCCAAATAAAATTAATACTTTTACAAAACTAGGCGGGTAACTGTAACTTCTTGCCTTTCAGTACTTTGGTGATGTAGAGGTAGAAAAAGTCACAGTAGAGAACAGTTTGTACTAAACCGGCGACTATAGCAATCAGATCGTAATGGTCTTCCGCGTAATAACGATACAGCCAATTTAACAAGTACAGCCCTCTGTACGAGCCCAGAGCGAACAGGTAGTGGCTGGTAATGCTCTCTGCTTCTCCTGTTTTCGATACCAAGAATAATTGTGGCAGGATTGCCACGGACTCCAGGTAAATGCTAAATGACCACAGAACCTCGACAGCAGAAAAGTCATGGTTGATTAGTAGTGCCAAGACCAATGTTGGCAAAAGTAAAAACTCGATCCTGAAAAAGCGAATTACTGAATTAGTATTTTGAGTAGAGGTATATAAGTACATTTATTTGGTTCGAAGGAAAGTTTGTAGAGTTTTAAAATTAAGAACCGAGATAAGATTAAGGTATTTGCTTGTATGTTTGATCGGTAGCACGAGAAGTTACCTCGAGAATGGCGAGATGATAGAACAGAATGGAGAATATACTGTCGAATAAATCGACGAATAAATATTGTAACTTCACCTTTCTATTTTAAGTTATGAATGCTACGAACTTTCGTTTCAACCTGACACATTTGACATTGCACATTTGATATTGTTCAGTTAAAACTGTGCATTTGTGATTCTACATTTGAAATGAAAACTGTGCATTTACAAATGTAAATTTGAAATTGTACATTTAAAATTCCATTACATTCGAAAGTGTACATTTGAAATTGCACACTTAAAATTGTACATTTGAAACTGTGCATTTAAAATCCTACATTACAAATTGTACACTTGAAATCGTACATTTAAAATTCTGTTATACATTTGAAATTGCTCATTTGAAATTCTACATTTAAAATTCTATTACATTCAAAAGTGCAAATTTAAAATTCTACATTTTAAATTGCACATTTAAAATTTTTCTTTTGAAATTGTACACTCGAAATTGTTATTTGAAACTTTACGTTTAAAATCCTACATTTCAAATTATACACTTAAAATCGTACATTTAAAATTTTGTTGTACATTCAAATAGTTTACGTGAAATTGTATACTCAAAATGCACATTTACAACTGTATATTTAAAATTGTACATTTAAAGTTCTAGTACATTTAAAATTGTATATTTGAATTTGCACATTCAAAATTGTCCAGTTGCAATTGTGCATTTGGAATTCTACATTTGAAATTCACATTCAAAACTGTGCATTGAAAATTCTACATTTGCAATTGCACATTTAAATTTTTAGTACATTTAAAATTGTACATTTGAAAGTGTACATTTGAAATTGTGCATTTCCAATTGTACATTTTGTAATTCTACATTTGACAGTGTATTTGTTCTTAACGAAAGTTCGTATCGTCTTCAATTTAAGAACCTACCATAAGCTCGATGTATTTAATGATCCGTTTACTCGGTACTGCTTCTCATTTCTCCCAAAAATATCAAAATCCAATAAATCAGCACATAAACTACATTACTAAATAAACATTTAAGCTTCATCTCTCGATTCTCAATTTACAAACATTACAAAATCTAGTCGCCTCCTAGAGACCCTTACTATAAAACCATACCTGAACGTGTCGTGATTATGATCGTACGTCGCTTTGAATTTCATGTACATAAGAAACACGGTGGCGTACGAGGTGACTATGAAATTGATTTTCATAAATGTATTATACGCTGAGATGTACGTTGTCAGCAGGTCTAGATATCGCATTGTATATACAATTGCAAATAAGATTTGCGATTTGCCGCTGATACCTGAAATAATGAAAAAAAGAATTACAGAACGACTAGAAATAATCCGTTCGATTCGAGCGTACGTTTAATAGAAAAATAATAGTGCATATAGTTGATATCTTAGTAAATAATTTCGGTGGAAAATACCGGCACAACTCCGTGTCTTCCATATTTTGAGTAGGAGGATGATGATCGCGAGGATGTGCGACAGATCGCCTAGCAGTCGAAATATGTTCATTATTTCAGTTACACGAAGGTGTTTCTTCCTACGAAAGTAAAGACTTCACAGATCCTAACTCGGCAAAGCATACAAAATATGACGTGGCTCTGGCTGCAAC
Organism: Lasioglossum vierecki; assembly: GCA_028455595.1. Taxonomy (NCBI): domain Eukaryota; kingdom Metazoa; phylum Arthropoda; class Insecta; order Hymenoptera; family Halictidae; genus Lasioglossum; species Lasioglossum vierecki. The sequence continues at coordinate 23,930,779 of CM052337.1, forward strand.
ATCTGCAGATGGCCGACCGATGAACCTCATTTTATCTGTGTGTATACAGAGAGTAAATGAGAGTGCTCACGCCGGGGTTTTAGCCGTGCCACTTTTGGTTACACATCGACCAACATCGACTCGTAGTCCGGACAAGAACCTACATCGACTAGCAGGCCGGGCAAGAACCTACGTAAACTCTCAGTGACTCTCAGTCCGGAAAAGATCCTACATCTCATCTTTGATCAGAACAAAAAGTTTGTATTGATTGATTCGCAGCACCTGTATCCCCTTTCGTATCACAAACAATTTTTATCTGAATACGTTCTCCAAGTTCAGTCTCTCTCTCTTTCATGAAATTAAGGAAATATCATGTATTAAAATAACTTCAGAAAATAATTATTTAATAAGATTAAATAAAAGAAAAGATTACAGAAGTAGACACATCATACTCAACAAAAAAGATCGAACAACATTTTAGCTTTACTTCCAACAAACTAGAAAATATATAAGGTGTTACGGATCGAGAAAATCTTCCGTTCGTTTCCCACGGAAATCTTTTCCAGATCTTCTCTGGACGGAAGCGTCCTAGACAACCTCTCATATCTTAACTAAATTTTTCCATTAAGCTCTGGCTCCGTTCTAATGGGAAATCACAAAAAACTAGAATTATTAGTCTGGCCCTAAGTGCCCTTAGATTTTGAACAGTGTACCCTATTCACTGTCGGGGTATATAAACCCTCTGACTTTTACTCTCGGGGGCAGTACTTATAATGTAAATTTTAATATTTTTAATAAAATGTAAATTTTATACATATTTATAAAATGACTGTCTATGTATACTGATTGTTTTGTATATAATAAATGTTTTTTTTGCAAAGTACAAATCGATTTTATTTCATGTAATAGTCAGATCACAGACATTACTGAATATAAATAAATATCTAAATATTATAGCTTGTAATTTTAATTTAAAAACAACAATATTGGGTTCGAAAGAATGTTTGTAGCGTTTACAAATTCCAGAATGGAAAATAAGTTATTAAATGTAAATCTATGAATAAGTATTATTATAGCTTTATAAACGTTACGAACTTTCGTTCAATCCCAATATATTGCATACCAGAGAGTAAATGAGAGTGCTCACGCCCGGGTTTTGGCCGTTCCCACTAGCTTAGCCTGGATCAGCTCCTACCTCCACGCGCACGCCGGACAAGAACCTACAGTTCTTCTCAGTGACTCTCAAAGAAGAGTGCAAGGATATTGTCACACCAATTTAGTTGAGATTCTGTATACTTATAGATCTCGATCTAGCACTGACGAATTAAATATATTCGTAAATGAGAGACGGCGCGTCGAACTGATCGGTTTACATATTCATAAGGATTTCGCGTTAAGAGTAAGCAGTAAGAAGATGAATAGCTGAGGGCATAGCGAGGATTAACGGACAAGAACATGAGTGGAGCGGATACAGGTGGTGCACCCCCGCTGAATGCGAAAAGCGGGCCAGCGGGGGTGAGTAGTCCTGTTATAGGGACGAGGGAAAGGTCCTTCCCGAAGGCCCTGGACGGTGGAAGTTTAGTCAGTATGGCGTTAGACTACGTAACGGTAATGATAATCCTCCCAATTACACCCGAGGGGCGAGTCGAGTCCGACACTACTCTCCCTGATCATCATCGAAGGGGAGGGTGTCCGTAATAGGATTCCTCCACCGCCCTTAAACGAAAAAAAGGGCATAGCGAGAGTTACTGGTACATAATCGGTAGGTTGCAGGTTCGAGTCTCGCTGTCGATATTTTTTAACTTCCCGATTTTATAGGGAAGTTACTGTAATGACCCCGAAAATCGAAAATCGATTTTTTTAGTAGATCTTCACGTTTCATAGTCATTAGAGTTATTTTAGACTATTTTTACCAAAGTGTGCGTGTGTGTGTGTCCGTTCGTATGTAATCAAAATTTTCGTTAACGTTTTCTGAAATAGTAACAATGCGATCAGAATGATGAATGATGCAATTCATGTGCCCCGCTGTAATTTACAGCTGATTAGATGTTGGTCCACTTTGGTCCAGTAGTTTTTTAGTTTTTATAGTTTTTTTCGAAAGAAGTTCATTCAACAATGCAATTTACACGAGAGGACGGAAATTTTCCACCGAAGAAACAAACGTAATGACATAAAAATTTATAATTTATATGATATGGTATGTATTACAATAATTATTTATTTATTTGTTTTATAATATTTGAATTATATTTGTTTATGTATTATAATATTTGTTTGTGTGTGTAATAAATGATCTTTTGATTAATTGTTTTGTTTTGCCTTTCTATTTCCCATTCCATAGTCAAATTCCGACTTCCTAACTGAACATATAATTTCTCCAAGTCCTATAATGAATTGTAAGTAGTACCTTATTCATTTTACAGTTTTTTGGAAGTACAGCTAAAATCTTGTTCGATCTTTTTTGTTTCGTATAATGTGTCTACTTCTGTAATCCTTCCATTTATTTGACCTTATTAAATAATTATTTTCTGCAATTATTTTCTTAATTTCATGAAAAAGAGAGAAAAGCTAAATTTGGAGAACATATTCGAATAAAAATTGTTTATAATATAATACGGGTGCTGCAAATGAATCAATATAAACTTTTTATTCTGATCAAGACCAACAATGATGTTCTCCGGACTGAGAGTCACTGAGAGTCGATGTAGTCGAGGTTTTTATCCGGCGTGTGAATTGATGTAGGTTCTTGTCCGGCGTGCGAATTGATATAGGTTTTTGTCCGGACTGCGAGTTGATGTGCAGCCAATAGTGGCACGGCCAAAGCCCGGGCGTGAGCACTCCCGAGCACTCTCATTTACTCTCTGATAGTATATATATATATATATATATATATATGTGTGTGTGTGTGTGTGTGTGTGTGTGTGTGTGTGTGTACGTGTGTGTGTGTATATCAGTGGTTTTGTAATCTAGTAATATTCAGGGGTAGGGATATTGTGTGCTATCTGGGTATCTATAGATTCACAATATTTATAAATATTGTAAATATCTTCGAACATTCAAATTCACCTCTTTGATAATCAAATTCAACCTTTCACAGATTTTAAACTCAAAATTTACCCTTTTCCAAATGAAATTCAATCTTTTGCCAACCAAATTCAATCTTTTACAGGTTCTGGGTTCTGCAGAAGTTTATGAACTCAAAATTCACAATTACAGAGCGGGAAAATTTGAAATAGTTTGAATATTTTTAATATTACGAATATTATGAATGTCATGTATATCGTAAATACCTTTAAATATCCTAAATATCGATGATATTACAAATATCTTCGAATATTCCATAAACATCGTGATTATTCTTAATATCTTATTCGAACATTCAAATTCACTCTTTTGCCAATCAAATTCAACCTTTTACAGGTTTCGCACTCTAAATTCACCCTTTTGCAAATCAAATTCAACCTTTCACAGATTCTGAACTAGAAATTTACTATTTAGATATCTTCGAACATTCAAATTCACACATTTCTCAAATCAAGTACCGTAACAATCGAAATCAACAATTCCAACTCAACTTTCAAATTCGTTAATACTATACATATACAAACACATCATACCCAACTTCTAAATAGATTCGGAATAGTACATCGTAATACAATATCGGTATATTCTTCACAGATATAAACGTATTTAAATACATTCGAATCCCATCGGTACATAACCTCCACATCAGATTTTCCTTTCAAGCCTAAACAAGTTAAGTGCACGTAAATAAGTTACCGACTGATTCATGTAACCTCATAACGACAACAACAAATCCTCGAACTCGATCAACATCAGTAAAAATGCTTCGGCGAACGCTGTCCAGTAAACTATCTTTCCCGAAAAGTGTTTGGTTAGGATCTTACAATAACTTCTCCAGCAATACAACTAAAGACAGCGATAATGGCTCAACCGAAGTAACTGCGACCAATGGCGAAGCCAGCTTGGACACAGAAGAAGTGGCGAAGCTGCTGGAGCAATCCGCAACCTACACGAACGACACTGGTGACACCAATTGGGCGACAACACCATATCCAAAGGACATCACGATCCCAACTGAGCCGAAACGTCAGCTAATTGATCCAACGACCACCTCCGTCTTATTATTCCCCGGTCAAGGAACACTGAAAGTTGGCGCGATCAAGAAATACATCCACTACCCTGCAGCCAAAGAGCTCTTCGAAATAGCCAGCGAGATAGTCGGCTATGATCTGTTAAACGTTTGTCTGAACGGACCGCAGGACAAACTGGACAGAACGGAGTTCAATCAGATTGCTACGGTGGTCTCTTCGCTAGCTGCATTAGAGAAGGTTCGCGAGGATAGGCCTAGCGTGTTCAACAATTGCGTGGCGGCGGCTGGGTATAGCGTGGGAGAGATAACTGCTTTGATTTTAGCCGGCGTTCTGACGTTCGAGGATGGAATCAGGTTGGTGCATGTAAGAGGGAAAGCTATGCAGCAGGCCTCGGGTTTAGTGCCGCAAGGAATGTTGTCTATCACTATGACGCCCAAGTCCAAGGTTTCCGAAGCTTGCAGGGAGGCAGAGAAGTGGGCGAGGGACTGTGGTGTCGAGATGCCTGTGTGCCGGTAAACTATGAACACACATTGGAAGGAAAGCATGAAATAAATAATACGATTGATCTGTTTCAGAGTTGCGATCTACCTGTGTACAGAGAAGAAGATATTAGCAGGGAATAACCAAGCACTGGAGTATATCGAGAAGAACAAGAAGCAATTCGGTTTGGGTAGCGTAACGAGATTGCCTGTGTCAGGAGCATTTCATACATCCCTGATGGAGCCTAGCCTGAAGCACGTATCGAGGATGATTGATACACTGAAGTTGGATGAGCCTAGGTGCAAAATATATTCGAATTACAAGGCAGAGCCTTACAAGAACGGCTGCGTGAAGAAATACATTTGCAAGCAGATCATCTCGCCTGTTAAGTGGGAACAGTGTATACAACGGATTTATAACAGACCACAGGAATTGCAGTTTCCAACGACTTATGATATCGGGTCAGAAGGGAGGATGAGAACTATCTTAAAGTTTATCAATGCGAAAGCGTCGCGAGCGTGTACTGTAATCTGATAGAATCGTGATCCTAGAAAACTGTATATAATACAATCTTTCCGAATCTTTTATCTGCTGTTCTTCTTTGTTGTTAGATCTTCGAATGAACGAATGGGAGTGAGTTAGCGAACTTTGGTGGAGTCGTTCTTGGAAAAGTGTCCTCGGAAGACCGAGAAAATTCGAGGATTTAGCACTCTGATTGGTCTAACGAATTGATAATACAGTTTGAATAAATTGTGCCCTGTTTTTTCTGGTCTGCTGAACCAAAAGTTATGAAAAAATTCATGAACACTGTACTTAATAGTATACATGATCGTGATTATTCCAGAATTTTTGGTTGCAGAATCGATTTTTAAAATAATTAGAAAGCATAGAATTGTGATAGGACCCCGAATATAGCCTGTATATATACTTTATTGCCCTCAGAATTACAATTCTTACAACACCTGCTCCATTTTTCAACAATAGACTACATATTTATAATATTCAAAATATTTATATAATATAAATTCAAAGATATTTAATTATTAAATAAATTTTTGAAGTAGTATCGTAAAGACTTTCTCGTTAGTCACTGATCTGTCATCAATATATATAGTGTTGTGTAACCTAAGATCGAACCTGTGCGCCGTAAAATCACTACTAATTATTATTTAATTATTAGTGCAAAACTTGTAAAAGGTTGAATTTCTATTTGCAAAGGTGTGTATTTCGAGTTCTAAATCTGTAAAAGGTTGAATTAGATTTGGAAAAATGGTGAATTTCGTGTTGAAATCCTACAAAAGCTCCAATTCAGTTTTCAAAAGAGTGAATTTATAAATAAGAATAAAGATTTAAACAAATTCTCCACTACTCCCGAGCTAATGATGGGCACCATCGATTAAAACTATCGGTTGAATCGATAGTAGCCAACTACTATTTTCAGTCGACTGATTTTTTACACTATCGACTAAATTGGAAGTTTTGAATAGATTTTATAAGATTTACTATCAAATATACGATCACTCATTAGCTATATCGAATAATTCGTTCAATAAGCATATGTATGTAGCATAAATAACAATTATTATACTAGAAATATTATACAATTATTAAATAACAATACTTATATATTGCACTTATGGGAATAAAATTTTAATCATAACCTAAACAGAAAGTTGTATTTTATAATTATATCTATCAATAACAGATATATTTCTGAAAGTTACATTAACACTTTGCCTTCATATTATACAGGGTGTCCCAAAATTCGTGTAGTTCCCGGAAATGGGAGGTTCCTTGGGTCATTTGAAGCGACATTTTCCTTTTCAAAAATGACGCCGGCGGCTTTGTAGTGATGGGCACCATCGATAAAACTATCGACTAAATCGATAGTAGTCAACTACTATTTTCTATCGACTGATTTTTAAACTATCGACTAAATTTGTTGAATTTTAATGGGCGGGAGTTTTGAATAGATTTTATAAGATTTACTATCAAATACGTTCACTCATTAGCTATATCGAATAATTGGTTCAATAAGAATGTGTATGTCGCATAAATAATAATTATTATACTAGAAATATTATACAATTATTAAATAACAATACTAATATATTGAATTTATGTGGGAATAAAATTTTAATTGTAACCTAAAGAAACAGTAGTATTTTATAAATATATCTATTAATAACAGCTATTTTTCTAAAAAGTTTATTAACACTTTGCCTTTATATTACAGTTACCAAAAGAGAAAAAAAAGGAAAGCAAAGATTAGGGAGAAAGATAAGATTCTTAGAATTGTTAGAATTGTAAACCGATTTTTGAATTTGACCAAGAATTGAGTTTAGTTATATAGACTTGTTATTATAACAATGTACATTTTGATGTTAAACGTTAAACATTGTATACTGTAATAGTAAAACTTATTGGAGAATATAAAAAGAATATTTAAAAAACGCAGCAAATTATATTTCACATATAACCTATAATTGATTTTCACACAAAAAAAAGTTAATTTTTTTAATGTCAATAATAAATATCTTACGGTAAGTCGAAATATTAGTAATTGTTAAACTAAAAAACTTGTTTATACAATACATTTTTGAAATTGAAATTATGGAGTAAGAAATTTACAAAAATAATGGTGAATTCAGATTCCTGCACCACTAATATATTTACTATTTCTGTGTCTATAAGGGTGCGTTCCGATTCACGCATTAAACGCATTAAACGCACGTACTTCAGAGCGCACAGAATTCCCCAGAATTCTCGCGCAGCTACCACAGCTCAGAAATGAATATAGATACGAAATAGAGCTGGGGTATTCACCGATATTATATTATATTATATAATGGCTACTACCATGGATGAAACAAGGTTATCTGCTATAACGTTATTTGTGTTAAATAAAAACATTTTAAACGAAGAATTGAACGATTATAGCGATTCTAGTGATTCGACCGATAGCGAAGATGAATTAGAAGATGATTTTTTAAATTTTGATATCTAATTAATTTATTTATTAGTGGCTAGCCAAATACGAGGAGAGATCGTTTTTACAGAAAAAATAGAAGATTATGTCGAACGAGTTATTCCTGGTTACTCTAGAACAGTATTTAAAGAACATTTTCGGTAAATAACATACATATTTCTTTTAAAAATAAAAATATTTTTTGTTAATTGGTTATTAAAATGATTACATTTTTTAATAAATGTTGTGTATCACGTTATTCTAGAATTTTTCCTGAAACTTGTCAAATGGTATTATCAATAATTGGTCCAGCATTAGATGCAATTAATAAATCGTCTGGTAGAAACCCAATACCAGTACAAAAGCAACTACTTATTGCTATTTGGTTCATGGCTACTCCTGATTCTTATAGGTATTTACGTGGAGAAATATATATTAATATAATAAAAATATGTTTGTGTTGTTGGCAAAAAAGGTGGTTCGGAACCCACCATAAAAACAGTAGGTCCCGCTGAATTTGGTTGAAATATTATAATAGAAATATAAAAATAAATATTTCGTTCACCCACGGAACCCTCCCGATTTCCCAATCTCCTATTGTATACTTGTTCTTGTTTTAGATCTATAGCGACAAAATTTGGAGTTGGCAAAGCAACTGCTTTTCGAGCATTAAGACGAGTCACATATGCTCTCCATTGCATTGCACCTCAATTTATTACATGGCCAAGAGGAAAAGTTGCTCTTAATGTAATGCAAGCATTTGAAAAAACATGCGGTTTTCCCAATGTTATTGGAGCCATTGATGGGACGCATATTAAAATCAGAGCTCCCTCTATAGACCCAAACTCGTACATCAACCGGAAAGGCTTTCATTCCATTAATGTGCAAGTAATATGCAATTCGTTAGGCCATTTTACTCATGTATATGCTGGACAGGTAGGATCGGTCCACGACTCCCGAGTTTTTCGGAACTCTCCAGTAGTGCGTTTCATTGAATCGCCTGAGGAGTATTTTCCGAATAATTCCCACATAATCGGAGATGCTGCATATTCAATTCATCCACAAGTAATGGTGCCTTTCCGGGATAATGGACATCTAACAAACCGGCAAAGAAATTACAATTATTGTTTGTCATCCACAAGAATGGCAGTTGAACGTGCCATTTATTTATTTATTTTTATTGTTTACACTTACCGAATAAAACGCCCAACTGTTTTGAAAGTTTCCACTTTTTTTATTTTGGTCTTTTATATTCTTGTAAGTGCGCCGCAAACCAGCAAATTTGTTTGAACATTGTACACCATTCACGTTATAATTTGAATCTTTCATCACATCAGCAATTTCCCTCCATACAATATTTTGTCGTTTCATACCATTTTTAAGTTCCTCCTCCTTATCACGATACGCTTCCATCAGAAGCCGTACGGCTGCATCAGGCCACGTAAAAACATTTCCAACCGATTCATTGCTGCTATTTGTAGCAGGAGAATCTCCAGGAACGTTATTAGCATTTTTTTTTAAGTCTAAAATCAATTTTCTTAAAAACTCATCATCTGTAAAATTATTGTTCGTTACTTCCGAAATTATAATTACATGTTATATAAAAAAATATATTGTATATATTTATACCATACTTCGCCCTCTCTGCACTGTCCTTATCCAGCACTAATTTAATAACTTCCTCAGTTCCTTCAATTAAAACTTGAAATTCGACGTCCATGTTATCCATCTTTTTAACAAATTGTCTTTTGTTTTAAAATGTGAAGATATTTGAAACAATTTTTTTCAAATTTACCGCCAATGCTGCATCAAATGCGCATAAAACGCTTCATTTCTGGTGTCTGAGCTGTGCAGGTAGCTGCGCGAGAATTCTGGGGAATTCTGTGCGCTCTGAAGTACAGCCTATGTGTTTAATGCGTTTAATGCGTGAATCGGAACGCACCCTAATACTGAGTGAACATTGCAGTACAGTACTGTAATCGCGATTGTATGCAATCGCTGTAAGAGTGAGTGAGAGATGAGACGCATAGACGTAGGCATAGACAATAGCCCGCAATATAGACGTAACCACTAAAACAAAATTTCAGTCAACTAAAAACTATCTACTAAATATTCGATAGTATGCAGTAACTAAATAGTAACTAGTCGATAGTCTAATTTAATCGATGGTGCCCATCACTACGGCTTTGTTTAGGAGTTATTAACGAAAAACACGGACCAATCAGAGCGCGGCGTAATTAGGCGTAAATTGTACCTCGTCCCCGTCCCTACATTCGCCAACCCCGCTGCGACACACTCCATCCCTATATTCCTATATCCATGGCTTAGCGTGGCGGCGCCATTGTCCGAGCCAGAATCAATCCGCTGTAGCCGCGCTCTGATTGGTCCGTGTTTTTCGTTAATAACTCCTAAACAAAGCCGCTGGCGTCATGTTTGTAAAGGAAAATGTCGCTTCAAATGACCCAAGGAACCTTCCATTTCCGGGAACTACACGAATTTTGGGACACCCTGTATTATTATTAAAGAATAAATTATAATTTGTGAGAGATGAGACGTATAGACGTAGGCATAGACTATAGCCCGCAATCTAGACGTAAATGTCAATCGACTAAATATTCGATGGTGCCCATCACTGCCATCACTATCCCGAGCGTCCCGTTGCGGGATGTTACGGAATCATTCTCCCACAAAGTTTTTCGGAACACAAAACAACAGATTTCCGAATACAATGTGTTTCGGGATGCAATAACGTGCGCGTAGCGTTGTATGCGATTTAACAGATAGAGGTTATGGTTTCTCGTTAGAACGACGAATATTCCGAAATATAATAAAATAAAACAGCAATATGAAGCTAGTAAGGTAAGCAGAATGAAAAGAACAATTTATTCTATAGAGACAATCACAGCGTATACGCTACACACATTATTCACTTAAAAAATTGATTGTTATTGTACGTAATTCCGCTGTAAAATTGATGTTACAGTTTCGATTAATGATTTCAGATTTTTGATGAAACTCAGTCACGAGACTGTAACGATAGAATTGAAGAATGGGACTCAGGTACACGGCACTATCACCGGTACGTCAACATAACCTATAAAATATCGAATATTATTCGTGACATGTACACAGAAACTACCAAAACAATCTTCACAGTTGTGAAAAAGTGAATACAACAATTCAAAACAACATTCAAAAGATATTACACTTGGAAATTTATGTGATTTCTGTTTATCGAATGTTGGAAAGTCAATTCTTTTTGTACAGATCATTATGGTGCGCCTTTCTGAATATTTAAGAACGAGAAAAACTAAGCTCTGCATTAATTTAAATGTTTTTGTTCGAAGAAGTAGAATTATTTATGAAATATTAGAAAGAACATTACTGTTGGGCAATATACAATTTTGTAATTTTATAGTTTTCGAACTTTAGATTATTTTACAACGATTACAATAGTACAATTTTACGATTCTATGATTTCAAATCTTTATTATTTTATTTTTTTATAATTTCGTAATTTTACAACTTTACAATTTATAATTTTACGACTTCAGAATTTTTAATCTTTCGAACTTTATAATTGTACAATTTATAATTTCAGAATTTTAAATCTTTAGAGCTTTACAATTGTACAATTTTACGATTTTATGATTTTCTTACATTTTTAGAATAGTTTAATTGTTTTTATATCTTTCAAATTTTCTAATAATACCCTTCCTCCAGGAGTGGACGTGGCGATGAACACACATTTAAAAACAGTGAAGATGACCATAAAGAATAGGGATCCTGTTCAATTGGATACCTTGAGTTTACGAGGCAATAATATAAGGTACTATATTCTGCCAGACTCCTTGCCGCTGGAAACCTTACTCATAGACGACACACCAAAAGCCAAGGCCAAGAAAAAGGAAGCTGCCAGAGGTTCGTGTTCACAAATAAACTTTAACCCCTCGCTGTATTCTAATCAGAATATTTTAACAAAGAATTTAAATAAACCCTAAGAAATACATATGGACGTTACGCCATTGTTTTCGAAACAAAATGAAATTTAATTAATTCGCAATTAAATATTTAAGCATTAGTAAGTATTAGTAATCCCAAATTTCTACTTGATATTGTAAATATTGGTGTAAACTTAACTTGGATTCATTCACGATTTTTGTAATACGTGGCTCGAGTAAAGAGATTTATTGAATAATTTCTAATGGAAGTATCTTTCAATAATTTCAAAAAAAACAATACGATAGAGTTATCATTTATGGACAGGCTTTTAATGTTATGTTTACTTGTTTTAGGAGCTGCACGTGGAAGAGGACGAGGTGGTCGTGGTACTAGAGGCGGCCGAGGCGGACGCGGTAGAGGAAGAGGCAGACGATAGTAGTTTTAAGTGTGTTTTAAAATGAAAATAAATCTCTAATTGAACTCTGGCACGTTTAAAGAAAAAATTTATATTTACGGTAATGTACTATGTACGGTATATAACATAATTCAATAAATTGTACTGATTTTGTAATTTAATAATCTCAATATTCTGTATTGCATTTTGTTCCGGTAAATCTACGCGAGCTTTAATTTGCTCGATTATATTCGATTGAAAAGTGTTCGATTTTATTTACTCTTTATCTCCTGTTCTGCCGAACGAACAGTTACGAAAAAATTCATGAACAATCTACTTAAAAACATAGACGACTGTGAATTATTTCAGAATTTTTGGTTGCAAGATGAACTGTTAAAAAAATCCGGAAGCATAAAATCGTTGATTCTCCGAAAGCATCCGGATTTCTTCAAAATCGATTTCGCAACGAAAGAGAGGTAGGGTGGTAAATGAATTTGAAAGCCCCAGGAAGCTGAATATTACCTAAAAAAGAAAATATCCATGTATTTTAACATCATTTAATAATATTACAATATTATGATACTACTCATGGATCACATTAAAAAAATGTCTAAATTCTTTGATTTCTTCAGGCGAAGGAAAATCAACTTCTCTTACCAACTCGACTTTTCTTTCAAATTCAAAGGAGTCGACAATATAAATATCTTTCTATTATGTAAAACAATTAAAACAGTTTTAGTGGTTTCTATTACGCTGAAACGCAGAGTGGGTTGCCTTCCGAAGGGGAACTAGAATTGTGAAGCAGGTTGCCTTCTTTTCTACATGAATTCCTCTTAATTATTCCAATAATTAACTTAAAATTGAAATTTCCCTCAATTTCAATCTGAAATTCCCCATTTTCCTGAATTAAAAACTTGGAATTTCCCTGTATTTAAACTTGAAACATTCCTCAATTTCAATCTGACATTAATTTTCCATAAAAATCAAGTTCGATCAAACATTTTATACAAGAACTCCTCTTAATTTTCAATAAATAACGTGAAATTGAACTTTCCCTCGATTTATTTTGAAATTTGCCTCTTAAACGAGAATTTTGAAGCGGGTTGCCTTCCGAAGGGAACCCTAGAATAATAGCTTTCCGAAGGGTCCCAATCGTTAAATAAATAAACATTTAATTTAATAAAATTAAGAGTTTCTGCGGTGCACTTGATGTTCTGCGCGTATCGGATCCACTCGATCATGGCGACCAGCTGGTTCAACTCGGTGTTCTCGAACCCCCTCGCGATGTCCTCGGTAACCAGATGGATCACCGGGACGAAGGAGGCGAGCAAAAGGAGGTACAGAACGAAGACGAAACAAGTCAAAATCCAGTTTCTCTTGATGTTCATGTTGGAGAGAACGAAGTAAGCGAATCCGAAAGCGCAGATGAGCACACCGTAGACGACGAAGGCCTTCAGGATCGCGCGGACGACCTCCTTGACGTGCCTGATGGTGAGGAACATGGGCGGCTAAAGGCAAATAGTCCGCATCAGCTCCCACGTCGACAGGAGGATCACTATAGTGTGTGATATATATTTAGAATATATTTAAGGTCCTTCAATGTTATTGTTATCCAACATTCTTATTTACTATCAGTATGTTTTCAAACGCGATTCCGCTATATCTTATTCAATGACTGAAAAGTGTGATATGATCACGATTTACTGTGAATCTACCCTGATAGCCAAATGGACTCCACCAGACTCCACCTGGAATGCGGTTATGCGGTTTTTCGGCACTGCACGTGGAGTCCATTTGGTGACTCGCCAGGGCGGCATCTTGTGGGGAAACGGAATCGAGCAGAGTCCACTCGGTGGACTCCACCTGGAATGCGGTTATGCGGTTTTTCGGCACTGCGCGTGGAAAGAGGCCACGCACACTCCACATTCCCTCCACCCGGTGCTCTGAGCGGCCTAAAGCGGGGGTCTGGAACGATACAGCACTCCACGTGAACTCCACTCTCTGCTCTCTGCGTGCTCTGAGCCAAACTTGGCTATCAGGGTAGAAAATATGCAGTATAGGCCCGGTTACTTTATGGAAATAGGTACCCTGAACGAAATACTCCTTCTGGACAGACTTTCATTAATACGTACAGGTTGTTCCGAAGTACTAGAAGTGTACATGCAACACAACACAAACGGAAGAATCCCACGACTAATCAAGACAATGAAATTAATATTTTAGCAGCTATAGCTGTCAATCCTCACGTGAGTACGAGAAAAATTGCCCGGGAAGGAGGTATAAATCAAAGTAGCGTAATACGAATTTTGGCCCGAGATTTTCATCCGTTCCACATATCGCTCCATCAAGAATTGCACAGGAATGATTTTGAAAATGGAATTAACTATTGTCAATGGGGATTGCTTCAAAATCATTCATTTTGTTCTAATGTCTTGTTTACGGACAAATCAACATTCACTAATCAATCATGGCTCAATTGATCTACGGAACGCCCATTATTTGTCTGTGGATAATCCACACTGAATGCGAGAAATTGATCGTCAAAGACAATGGAGCGTAAACGTGTGGTGTGGTATATTGAACGACAAAGTAATTGACCAATATTTCGTTAACGGAACGATGACGGGACAGAAATACGCTCAATTTTTGCAAGAAGATCTGCCAATATTGTTAGAAGATGTCCCTTTACAAAATCCCTACGATATGTGGTACCAACATGACGGTTGGATAGTCCTCTCATTCTGTACGACTAGCAAGAGAAACGTTGGATTCCCGATTTCCAAACCGATGGATTGGACGAGGCGCACTTGTTTTATGGCCAGCACGTTCGCTTGATTTAAATCAAGTGGATTTCTTTTTAAGACCGTGTACAAGGATGCTCCAACAACAGTTGAAGATATGCGTCAGCGTATCATCACAGCATGTACGAATATCACCTCGGATGTACTTTATAGAGTTCAACATTCCTTCCGAACTCGTTTACAACAATGTACCGACGTAGACGGCCATCATTTCGAACATTTATAAAATACAGGTATTCCGCTTCCATATTTTAGTTTTATACGTTCTTTCTGTCCTTGATCTTGAATGACCTTGGAATAATTATAGTCACTGAATTCCTAATGAAAGGGACTATCATTGTAAGTGCTTTAAAAAAAGGTGGTTCCATTTAAAAAAGTCAAGGTGACCTTGACATCAATAAAAAAATGACATAAAAAAAAAAATTTTTTGGCATCGTGTCAGCTCTATTATACCATTTAACTTTGTCCTTACCATATTATACGTATCTTTAGAAACGACAAAGATATTTGAGGTGCAAACGTTAGGTGACTCACTATTCACCACTCATAACGTATATGTATACAGGGTGTCCCAAAATTCGTGTACTTCCCGGAAATGGAAGGTTCCTTGGGTCATTTGAAGCGACATTTTCCTTTACAAAAATGACGTCGGCGGCTTTGTTTAGGAGTTATTAACGAAAAACATGAATCAATCAGAACGCGGCTATAGCGAACTGAATCCGACTCGGCGACAGGTTCCGCTAAGCGTGGCATAGCCGACACGAACAGTCGCCGTCGCATCGCCGGCAATTCAAAGGCCCACGTATTCTCACAATGTGTATAGCCAATTAAAAATTATTTATGCTATTTATTTATTATGCTTCATATGTAGAGTAAATATGGGCCAAATTATATCGTGTTTGGTCTTGTTTTAATCAGAATAATGCCAGAAACAAGCCAATAAAATTCTCATAAAAACATAATGAAAAATAAACCATTTAGAATTGGCATTACATTGTGAGGACACGTGGGCCCTTAAACTGTGCCGGCGACGGCGACACTCTGCGGCTTCACGCTGCGCGTAGCCGTCGCCGACACAGTTGTTCTATTGTACACTCGCTCAGTGCGATCGGAGCTGTAGACTCAGCCGTAAATCAAAATTACAAATTATCACCGCGATTCTTGTTCACTCCAGGAACAGTCCCTTGGATAAGAATCAAGGGATTACTGTACATCTGAGAGGGGAGCTGAGCCCCACACTACCCTTTTCAAATAACATCTGAGGAGAGGGTGTCCGTAAGAGGATTTCCTCACCGCCCTTAACAAAAAGAAAAGAAAAAGGTGGAAACCTAGCTTCTGCGAGGGCGTCTCGAAGGTGTAGACCTCTTCGAAGGTGACTTTGGTCCGCTGGTTGGGTAGCGATGTCTCTTCTTGGTCTAGAGGGAAACTGGCCGCAGTCAGCGGCGAGTTCGGATCTAGAGGATCATCGTCTATGGGGATCGTTATAGGGATTGCCATCGGGTGGTCAGTCCGCGTCTCTTCGGCGGAGGGCTGATTAACTATCCTCTTCACTGAACTGAAGTTTCCTGAGCAAGAATCTCTGGATAAACGATTCTCGATTACACTAACCACAGCACCACGATTTCGGCGTCACTGCAACTAGCTGTACCCAATCAGCAGCCGTCCCTTTTATAGCGACTGCGCAGCCATCCTTTGTTCGCAGTAAGATTAATCATCGTGGGGGAGTTTCCACGTCGCTACGATTCTTCGTAATTGTTTTTTATATTGATCGATCTTCGGAATTTTCATCGTACGACTGTCTTCAGTTCGTCTCGTTGCTATCTTAGCTAAATCTTTTTATTGCGTCGGATGTTGTTCCACTTAGTTGCTACGAACACAACACGATTAGCGATTATACATTGCTTATACTGTTTTCACAAGTTTCACAGTTCTTTCCTGTTATGTTCCACAAACACATTCTCTTAAAACGTTGAATTAGCGTGCAACTCTATGTTTTCGGAGTTTGTTGAAAATTCATCTCGTAACCAAAAATTCTGAAATAAGTCACCGTCGTGCGTACCCTTGGATAGAATGTTCATGATTTTTTTCGTAAGTTTTCGTTCGTCAGGACAGAAGTCAAAAGTATCTTTCCTATGTAGTCTAATCCAGATAGTGAGATTGGGGATCCTCTACCACAAGCTTGTGCTTCGAGATTTTTTTCGAAATCAACGCTGTCCTTCTTTCTGTAAAAATTCACAGACGTCTGTATTATTAGGTAGAATGTTTATGAATTTTTTCATAATTTTTTCATCAGCGGAACAGAAGATACAGAGCACAGTGTGACGCAGATAGTGAGGTTGGGGACCCGATCACTTATTCGATGCTTCTGGATTTAAAAAAAAAATCGGTTTTGCAAGCAAATATTCTGAAATAATTCACTGTTACACGCGGTATCGGGTAGAAGATTCATGAATTGTTTCAGAATTTTTGGTTGCAAAGTCACCTGTTAAAAAAATCCGGAAGCACTCAATTGTGATAGAGTCCACAACCTCGCTGGGCTGGGTTAAACTACACACGAACGGTGCTTTATTTCTTCTGTTCTGATCGGCAATACATTACGAGAAAATTCATGAACATTCTATTGGATAGCACGCACAACAGCAAATTATTTCAGAATTTTCTGTTGTGAGATCGAGCTTCAAAAAAATCCGGAATGTTAGAAGTATATTTATGTACATCCCGGAAGGGATCCGACAGGTGGACGGTCTCTCTACTACTCATTAAAAAACATTCCTCCCCGGGACAGCCAAGAGCTGCCCCTATCATACGAGTCTTGCGTGCAAGAAGTGAGCAAAATAAAGCAAAGAGCAGTTGAGAGAACGCTGTTCCGAGAAGCTAAACTGTTAAAGTCTCAGGAAAAGAAGTGATGGCACAAACATGACACGCTATATCCGACAAAGTGGAACATTTACGTCTAGACAGCCAGCATTGATCAATGACTTCGTAGCGATTGCAATGTCGAATGCGAATTGGAAAGTTTCTGATGAAAGTTACTGATTTAAAGTCTGAATAATAACTCGCTGTGATATCGGCGAATTACGATTGAAACTCGGTCGAGTTTGGTCTTTGTGATATCCTGAAGCGGTAAAGGCAAAGGCATTTCCCATATACAGACTAGGGTGGTCCTTAGTTATACTTGATGAAAATTATTTTGCTAAATTTTTCCCGGGCACCCCGCAGAATTGTGCCAACTGTTGAGAAAATAATCTGGAAAAAATTTGGGGCCGATTGGATCATGGGAAACCGGCGCGCAACGAATTAAAATTCTTTTTAAAGTCTTGTCATAGGAAATATATTTTGGAAAATATCGTTGAATTTGTCTTTTTCTTTCTGTAAGAATCCATATAGAGCATAATCAGTTGTTAATAGAAAAAAACATCCGTGACCTTGAAAACAAGAAAAAATGACCTTGAAAAAATTTTTTTCTGATGCTATATTCACTTCCTTATATACTAAAACTTTTGTTCGAAGAGTTTTTTCATATATACATAACTGACAGAGATATTAAATAAATTCATTAATACGCTCCAATCTACAATAGGATAAAGGATAAAGGAAGATACTTGGTCCCCTTAGGGTTTCAAAAGTCCATACACCACTCCCTTCTCTTTCCAATTTCACCTATCGCCTAATTTCAATCAAATCCAACGGGACCTACTTTTTATGGTGGGTTCCGAACCACCTTTTTTGCCAACAACACGTGGCCAGTACCCAGACAAGTCACCGCCTGAAGTATACTGTATACCTATGCGGTCACCCATCCAAGCCCGGCCCACGTCCAACACTGTTTAACTTCGGTGATCGCACGGGAACCGGTGTTTGCAGCGAGGCTATGGTCGTTGACCCAATCTACAATAGAAAAACCGTTATTATGTAAATTACCAAAAGTGTTAACATCAAAGTATTTCGTCCCGGATTTGCTGGCGGATTAGTCAGTAGGGCCCAGCAATTCCTGTCTCAATTCTTGATACAATCATGTAAGTTTTTAAATTATGTATCACTAAGCGTTTCGTCCTAGATCTGCTCGTGGACATTCGGTAAGACCAAGCAGATCCTGTCCTAGACGCGACTGTGTTAATCATTTCGAAGTAATTCCAGAAAACTCTCATTTAACAAGCAGTCTTCAACGCGTCTTAAAAATGTAATAAACCATGGAGAGATTGATCATCATGGAGAGATGTTTCTCTCTATATTAAAAAATCTTTAAAAACTCTTTGACAAATTCTGTTTTGTACAGTCAGGATACTGCTTTCGATATTCCATCACAGTTTGTAAGATTTACTGTTTTTCCTCTTCGTTTCTTATTAAAACTTTATTATAATCCTCCATAAGTTTAACGCCCCGTTCAGCGGTGTCATTGACCACCTTCAGTCCTTGAATTATGGTCGTCCCAAATTTGAAATCAGGGTCATTATTCCATGTACTTGGATCTTTTTCCAAAAATGTTGTTGGTATTAAAAAATTTTCAAACAATCGTTTGGAATGTGGAGAAATAAAATGGTGTATTTTTTTGTCTATATATTTTTGTACATCATCTGCACAGATTGTAATTTCTTCATACTTTCTTCGTCATCGCTCTCTTCACTAGCATTCATTGCTTCTTCCATTTGTACTTTTGTTTCATATTGTATGGCACTATCAAAAAATGATAATGCAGCTGTTTCTGGTGCCAAATACCATAAATGGTTAATTAATTTGTTCAGCGCAGTACGGCTTATTGTTTCATATTGACGGTAAGCGTACAAATGTAGAAACTCCGAATCTTGCCGCGGAGCCTCTCTTGCGACTGGAACTCGTATCCACGCTTTTAAATATTTTGCAAGGAAAATACAAATGTCACGAATTCCAGTGGCCTCTTTGCTGGTCAAAGTGAATTCCTTTCTAAATAAATATATTTTTAAACAATGTATTCCTTTGCTCATCCATCGAGCGTGATGGAAAGCTCCCGTAGCTCGAAAAACGTAATTCTTGTCACAATTTCCGCTTAAAAAAACCACCTGGGTAAATACTACTGTGGTTCATTTTTACCTCCTAGAAGTTAACCCCCCACTTGTTGAATTAAATAATTTCAACAATTGTGCTGAATTGTGCTAGGTTTGTGCCATATTGTGCTTGAATATTATCCCTATAATATGAAAAATAAGATGGAAAATTGAGAAAAACGATTTTTTGAGTAACCCCCCACTTTTCATTTTTTTCAATTTTTTCAATTGTGCTAATTTGTGCTAAGATTGTGCTCAAGTATTACTTTAAAAAAATTATAAATAAAAAAGTTATAGTAAAAAAATGTTTTTGACAACTAATTAACGTTTAAGTAAGAAATAGTTATCCAAACAGCATATAATCATATAACTGAGTTGTACTAGCCTAACACAAGTCAGCACAACTTTTAAATTCCCCAGCACAATGATATAAAGGGCACTTTACTCTTGTACGCGGCCCTTCGCGCTAAGGCGGTACAATCATTTTCTGACTTTATGGTCATCTGATAACGTTCATATCGCATATCTGAGTTGTGCTAGCCTAGCACAAGTCAGCACAACTTTTAAATTCCCCAGCACAACGATATAAAGGGCACTTTATTCTTGTACGCGGCCCTTCGCGCTAAGACGGTACATCATTTTCCGACTTTCTGGTCATCCGACAAGGATCATACCGCTAGCCTAGCACAACTCAGATATGCGATATGAACGTTGTCGGATGACTAGAAAGTCAGAAAATGATTGTACCGTCTTAGCGCGAAGGGCCGCGTACAAGAGTAAAGTGCTCTTTATATCGTTGTGCTGTGGAATTTAAAAGTTGTGCTGACTTGTGCTAGGCTAGCACAACTCAGATATATGAATATATGCTGTATGGATAACTATTTCTTACTTAAACGTTAATTAGTTGTCAAAAACGTTTTTTTACTATAACTTCTTTATTTATAATTTTTTTAAAGTAATACTTGAGCACAATCTTAGCACAACTTAGCACAATTGAAAAAATTGAAAAAAATGAAAAGTGGGGGGCTACTCCAAAAATCGTTTTTCTTAATTTTCCATCTTATTTTTCATATTATAGGGATAATATTCGGGCACAATATAGCACAAACCTAGCACAATTCAGCACAATTGTTGAAATTATTCAATTCAACAAGTGGGGGGTTAACTTCTAGGAGGCTTCATTTTTCTTCTACAAGATTATGTGTGAACGTTGAAAATAAAATCTATTATATCTCTGTAAGTTTTGCATATATGAAAAAACTCTTGAAACATAAGTTGTAGCATATAAGGAGGTGAATATATCAGAGAAAATTTTTTTCCAAGGTCATTTTTCAAGTTTTCAAGGTCACGGATGTTTTTTTACTAACAACTGATTATGCTATATATGGATTCTTACAGAGAAAAAAAGACAAAAACGATATATTCCAACGTATATTTATGTCAAGATTTAAAAAAAAAATTTTTAAATTCGTTGCGCGCCGGTTTCCTATGATCCAGTCGCCCCAAATTTTTTCCAGATCATTTTCTCAACAGTTGTCACAATTCTGAGGAGTGCCCGGGAAAAAATCTTTTGGTCAAAAAATAAGGACCGCCTTAATACACACCTGGGCACATAGATATTGTAAATGCCCAGTGTGTGTATGTACGACGGCTGTGTAATATAACCAGTGTTGTACAGACGGTCGTCGGAATCAGACGTAATAAATGAACACGTTACCACACCGTAGAATCGCAAGTGTTATTATTTCGCAGTCTATTTTAAGCCGCAAATCTATTTATGATAGTTTCCACAAGTGTAGCTAAAAATGAAGAACTAATGAATGGGACTGACAACGTTTGATTCTATGGTCGGTTCTGTAATTCAGCCATTAGTAATAATTGATAAGATCAATCATGTGTACACGCAAATAGCACTGACGTATTTTAACCAACTTTATTATCTAATTTAGATTATGTGGATGTGATCGAAGACGATGTTGAGCAAGAACTTTTATTTCGTCGTATAATAAAACAAGTACACCATTAGCTATGACAAGTAATTTGTAATCGGTAAACTGTAACTGTAAAAAAGAAATAAAACCGACTTCGAAAAACGGCATGAAGAAACAAAAAATGCATTAAAAAAAGGTATGAGAAAACAAAAATGTACTGATAAAAAAAGTTATAAAGAAAACAAAAAACGAAACTGTACTAAAAAGTATGAAATAATTTTCATTTCATTTATGTGAATACGCACGAACTTTTAATGTAAATATATCACATTAAATATAATTTAATTTCCTTTTGATTTGTATGAATACACACCAACTGTTGATAAAACCCATTAAAATGAAATATTAAATACCATATTAAATACAATAATTTTTTTCGTAGGCGGCGCAAAATCGAAAATTTTTGACACTGGACATTACGAAAATTCTGAAATTCTTATACATGCTTTAGCCCATATTAATATGTCTTCCTTTCATATTCCAATGAAATCATAATCAATAACATCTGTCATTTGAAAAATTTTCGATTATGCGCCGCCTCCGAAAAAAATTATTATACTTAATGTGGTATTTAATATTTTATTTTAATGAATTTTATCAACAGTAGGTGTGTATTCATACAAATCAAATGGAAATTAAATTATATTTAATTTGGTATTTTTATATTAAAAGTTCGTGCGTATTCACATAAATGAAATTGAAATTATTTCATACTTTTTAGTACATTATACCTTTAATACCTTTTTTTATCAGTACATTTTTGTTTTCTCATACCTTTTTTTAGTGCATTTTTTGTTTTTTTCATGCCGTTTTGTTGAAGTCGGTTTTATTTTTAAAAAAATTTAGTGGAATGAGCAGAATTTTTTTGCTATAACAGTTGTTATTACCAATAACAACAAATTATATAAATTTTTGCACGTGGGAGCATCGCGGCAGTGTCTCCAAATAAAATAAAACGCGATCGGTACAATCTTTCGAGAGAAACACCAACTAATATGTTCTTTTGTTTGCTATAACAATCGTTATAAACAATAACAAATTCTATACATTTTTTCTCTTAGGAGCATCGCGGCAGTATCTCCTACTAAATTTCATCGCGATCGGTAAATTCTTCGCAGAGAAACACCAACTAATACTTCTTTTTTGCTATAACAATAGTTATTAACAATAAAAATGAAAATATTTTTATAACGGGACCACCTCGAGGACATACTCTACAAGATGCAAAAGGTTTCGTACCGATTGGTTCATCCA
The DNA here is from genome assembly GCA_028455595.1 of Lasioglossum vierecki. Classification (NCBI taxonomy): domain Eukaryota; kingdom Metazoa; phylum Arthropoda; class Insecta; order Hymenoptera; family Halictidae; genus Lasioglossum; species Lasioglossum vierecki. The sequence goes on from CM052337.1 coordinate 23,953,724, forward strand.
TCTCGGCGTAATCGGTGAACATACATAGAAAAAAAAACGAAAAAAAGGCACATCGACATACAGGTCGAATTGAGCAACCTCCTTCTTTTTCGAAGTCGGTTAAAAAAATAATACAGGGTGGTCATTTTATCTGAAGACATTGAAATATCTCGAGAACCATGGATTGGATCAAAACAAGTGGGTAATAAAAGTTGTTCGTCGCGTAGGGGGACAGCCAATGACACCAAACTAGATCCCCCACCCCACCTCATGGGGAAAAAAATACACAAATTTGACCTAGGAGTTTTTGCATTTTAGTTCACAGATGGCGCTGTAATGGACAAAAATCAAAATGGGTAAAAAAACATTGAGAATTTGGGATATCTCGAGAAATACACATAAAATCATAAAAATAAATTTAAAAAATTTAAAAAAAAAGATTAAAAACCGGCATGAAAAAAAATAAATTAAAAAAATTAAAAAAAAAAGATTAAAAAAACAAAAATGTACTGTTAAAAAGATATAAAAAAAGTATGAAATAATTTCCATTTCATTTATGTGAATACGCACGGACTTTTAATATAATAAAAATACCACATTAAATATAATTCAATTTCCTTTTGATTTGTAAGAATACACTCCAACTGTTGATAAAATTCATTAAAATAAAATATTAAATACCACATTAAATACAATAATTTTTTTCGGAGGCGGCGCAAAATCGAAAATTTTCCAAAAGATGTTATTGATTATGATTTCATTGGAATATGGTGAACTTGGAAATCGGTAGGTGGGAAGAAAAGACACATTAATATAGGCTAAAGAATGTAGAAGTATTTAAGAATTTTCGTAATGTCCAGTGTCGAAAATTATCGATTTTGCGCCGCCTCCGAAAAAAATTTTTCGAAGTCGGTTAAAAAAGAGATATAACGCAGTTTGGAACCTACCTGCTTTCACCGGCTTCGGTTCGGGTAATTGAGGATTGTTTTTATTTATATGATCTAAGGTGGTAACTTTATTCGTGGAAATGGTCGTGGAGATCAAAGTCAGTGGTATTTAAAATAATTTGAGATATTGAATTTAAATAAAAATTGAACAATAGATATATTTTAAGCTTGAAATTTCGGATACATTAAGTTTATAAAAATCTTATTATTTACCGTTAGATGTTTTCGCTAGTTTGTTTTGAATATGCTTTGCGGTTCGAGAAGTTTGTTCTGTAGATCTTTTAGCTGTTGCTGATGCTGTTGTTGTTGTTGTTGTTGATTTAAAGATGTAAATCCAGCGGGTTAATCACGCTTTTGGTTAAATTCAAAGATAACACTTTTAACAAATGAGAAGTATTTCAACTATTGGCAAAACTTCACTGAACTAAACTTGAATTATACTGAACTTGTTTTATATAAAACTGATTGACTAAGACTATGATTGGTCTCAATCGTATTCTCAACTGAAACTGATCGATTTTTGACTGACTATGGTTGGTCTTGATCGTATTCTCAACTCAAACTATTGACTGACTGTCTGATGATGAGCCATCCTTTTATAACTTCGCCAATCCTTTGTTCTAGGCTTAATCTTCTTAGGGTTAATCAATTCTTCATAATCTCTTCTTCACGTTTGCATTTTGAATGGATGTTTAAGTATCAATTCGTTTTTATCTCGATGGATAAAGTGACTCTACGCAACTTCTTAGCTAATTAGTCATCAGTCTACTGTTGCTATTTTTTACATTCTTCGGTGAAGAACAATTTCAACGGATATATGATTTAATTATTCGCTCGCATATTATATTTCGAATTATTTAATTTGTTTTAAAATAGATTTTACTTAAATCTATCGCTCGCAATATAGTATAAAGTACGATAATTCAAGTGTATTAATTTTTTATAATATTTAATGTTATAATTCATTATAATTCTCGTGCAATATTAATGGAACAAATACTAAAAGAAAATCAGAAATTACATGATTGAGTTTATTAATCATTACTCATGGCAGAACCACTGGACGTGACACCCGGTATCCGCAGTGATTTAGGAAGTGGTATTTATCGAAGATTATCTTCCTCCATATTTGTGTCTTTCTTCCTTTGATCTGTGACTATCAGTTTGGCATTGATTTCGGTTTCCGTGGAGTCCATGTTGATTCACAATAGGTGATCATCTACTATATTTTCCTACCCTTTAATGTGAAAGATTTTGGAAGTGAATTGCAGGATGTAGTCTACGTGGGCCAGGAGAGTGGGCTAACCCCGGTCCCTGGAGGGGAGTTGAATTCCCCCGAAGTGGCCGGCACCCAGAGAGACCTTTTTCCGGTTTTTGTGGTGGGGTGTTGGTCACTCTCCGGAGACGAGTTCGGGGTAGGGGCGCGTGAGGGAGGGGTGGGGAGGGTCGGAGCGTACGGAGACGCTTCCAACGACCCTCTCAACCAGAAAAGACACACAAGTATTTGTGAAGAGTGCTTTGAGACATTTTATTTTCTATTACAATTGAACTTGCGTAACCTTGAATGACCTTCATAATAGGTCATTGTATTCGTCCTAAATACACTATCAGAATGAAATAAAAAACCATACCGTTCCATTAAAAAAAAAAACAGAGTGACCTTCACATCTCTTTGACGTCTCCACCTATAAAAAGATTGATGACATCATATTACGATCCCCACGATATCAAGTAAATTTGGTCTGATCCTTTTTTGCTATCTTCAAAAGCAAGCGATTTATCCAGGTGACCTGTTTTAGGTGGATCGGTGGATATCCGCTCGCGGTGGAGTGGGGTGAAACGAAGGACCTGTTTTTTGGGCCACAGTTGACTTGGTGACGAGAAAGACGCGATCTATTTCTCCTTGTATGCGTTGATGTTTTTTTCACTCGTAGTCTCGTCGCTGTCTTTTTCCTCGTTGTCTAGTTGCTACAAGTATTACTTATTGCTCCTGTTCTACCCAACGAAAAGTTATGATAAAATTCATGAACAATCTACTCGGTGGCATACACGACTGTGAATTATTTCAGGTCGCGAAACTAATTTTCAAAAAAATCCGGAAGCATTGAATAAGTGATGGGGTCCCTAACCTCACTGTCTGGGTTAGACTGCTATTTATATCTCCTGTTTTGCTGAAGAAAAGATTATGAAAAAAATCGTGAACGTTCGACACAACAGCACACAGAACAGTGAATTATTTCAGAATTTCTGGTTTCGAAATCGATTTTTAAATAAATCTGGAATTTTTAGGAAAATTGATTTTGCATTTTCGCTACCGCGAATCGTTAGTTGAAGGTAAACTGGAAGTTTCGTGTCATTCTGTGAAATCGTTGAACGACCTTAGGTCTTGATGTGCCGCTAAGACATTAGATATTTAACGGCCGGAACGCCGACAGAAAATTTGTTTGTTTATCCACTCTATCTGATCCGTCGTTCATTCGCGAACACGTTCGTTGACCGTTACGCAGTTGAAACTGGTGCTCAGTCGATCAGACCATCGCTTGCTCGAACTTGAACCTTTTTGAATAGTTCTCACAGTATAAAACGAATTTGAAAATTTGTGAATGCAGCTCAATCGAACTGCTACTCGATTAATTTAATTCGCATTCTGAAAATCAAAATTAATTGAGAATCGTGACAATGACGATAATCGAAGACATGAATTCAATATTTATCGCTTCTCGGTTTTTGGGCTGTGCTGTTCACGTGACCATCGGTGACGACATTGAACCGAGGACTCGTCGTCACGTGATCTTCATGGTCTCCACGATGACCTTGTATCTGGGATTTTTATTGGGCATTAGTGTTCACGTGTTACACACAGTTAGTTCGAGCAATTATATATCCGGCATGTTTCTTCTGTCGAGAATGACTCTTATGTATGGTTGCCTGTTCGTGGATGCGGGATTGACAACGTTATGGAACCGGAAGATCCGCACTATTCTCGCCGATCTAACAAGTTTCGATCGGGTTACGAATTTCGATAATTATGCGAGACGCCGAGTCGTCCGATACGTTTGTCGCGCTCTTTCGTTTCTTACGGTGACATGCTGGTTAGTTACTGGATACCTGAGCTACAGGTACGGATTTTTGGGGTTAACTTTATCTTGGGGAACAGAAATTTTCAATTTTTCTTGTGAGACCCCGTAGATTTTGGCTAGATAATGCCGAAAATCCAAGTTTCAGAGTTAGGAATCCACTGGCTCGAAAGTTACGAGCGTTTAAAGTTAATTAAACTTTGGGGACAACAAATTTTGAACTTTTCAAACATGTAATCTTGTAGAGAATTTGACAAGAGGATTCCAGAAATACAAGTTCCAATGTTAGGTTAGGCTCGAAAGTTACGAGTGTTTGAAGCTAAGTTAACTTAGGGGACCACAAATTTTAGATTTTTTAACAATGTAATCTTGTAGATATCGCCCAGAAGATGCCGAAAATCGAAATTTCAATGTTAGAGATCCACTGGTCTGGAAGTTGCGAGTGTTCAAAGTACGACGCATTCACCTGGCAGAAACTATGAAAATCGTAGAACTTTAAACACTTGTAACTTTCCAACCAATGAATCACTAACGTTGAAATTCCAATTTTCGGTATTTTCTCGGCGCTCGCATATTGAAATGAACGAAATTTCGAGTCCCCTAAACTGAACGCTATCCAAAGTTTTTTTATTTACTTATTTTACGGCGCTCTCAACTCTGCTCAGGTTACTTCGCGACGGGACCTACACAGTTTATTAACCCCTTAATGTGTACGATGATCGGGCCTAACGTAAATATTACGGGTTGCGCGAACTTGTTTACGTTTCTTCGTCACGTTTCCGGCCCAAAGTTCTCTAACGTAAATCGTAGGTTAAGGGGTTAAGGTGGGTTCCGGACCACCTTGGGCACTACAGTATTTAGATAGCACATGAAATGTTTCCAGAGGTGCCGGCGCACAGTGGTCCAATTCGAGAAATTCAGTGACATTTGTGTATAACGTTTGAACCATAAGAGATATTGCCATGAAATTTGGACTACATAATGTAGTAATGTTACTTAACAGATAGGTTAAGAAAAAAAATAAAATAACAATTACATACTTTAACAAGGTAAACAATAACAACATAAAAATTTTATTTAACTGCGTATCCTTTAAAGCTATTTAATAATTAATTTTACAGCTTCTGCATCTAATTTTTTATATTTTTTCTCATATTTTATACGTGCAGTGGATATAAATGGATCTGATGTTAACAAAAGTCTATAAAATAAATCTTCATTCGTAATTGATCTGGAAAATTTTCTTGTACTGTTCAATCTGAATTTTTAAAATTCTTTATGTCTGCTTTCTAAAGCTTCTTCAGATAATTGACCAATCGGAAGGATTACTTGGTGATGGAATATCAGTTGCTACTACATTTGGATATATAAACTCATTTTCGAGCCATTCATGATTATTTCTAATAAATCTGTCATCCATGTAATTAGACTTGATCCATCTTTTTTTAAGATTACAAGTAAATTTTCTCAATGCCGTTTTAACTGCATCTGAATTTTGGGGAGAAATGTCATTTGTTCGTATACTTTTTTGTACAAAAACATATTTTTAACAAGAAGAATAAATAAAACTTTAAATGCACAAAACAGAATAATAACTTAGTGGTAACTTTCAATATGTAGAAACGCCCTTGGACTGGTCCACTAATGCAGATCAGACAGTTCTGTTTCAACTGACTGCAGGAACAAAATCGAAGCCATTTGCAGTTTAGAATAAGCACTTCAAGTAATCTAAACAAATCTTTCAAACGTCTTAGTTCGTTGCGGAGTTTCGGCGCGGGGTCCGAACGTATACGCATAAAATGATACGCCGCGGATGGAATAAAATATAATAACTTTAAACGGGGGACGAATGTGGAAAAGATTTTTGCATGGTCTTATAGGAGAAGATCTACTGAAAATATTCTATTTTGTTACAGTCTATGCTCTCTTAAGCAAAAAAAGATATACCTTGTCAACTGTAAAGTATTTTAAGATTTTTCTTTATTTCATTCAACATTACATTTAAAAGATATTATATACAATAATCATTAATGTCCAGCACGATTTCTTATCTCAAAAGAATGCTCTTCAAAACAAAAAAAAATCGAAACGAAATATCAACTGAGCTCTTCAGGACATCACGAAGAAACAGAACAGTTTCTCCGCGTAAAAGATTCCAATTTCAAAGTGACCACAACTTTAAGTGCTTGTATAATTCAAATCTGAATTATATTTGATTTATTTTCTTCATTTTTGAAATCTATGAACATTTAAGAAAAGATACATGTTGGTCTGATATTAATATGTGACTGTCGATTTTTGGCGGAATGTCACTGAATTTTTCGTTTTGGACCAGTGTGCGGCGCACAGTGGGTTGAAACACGAAAAACGCGATCAAAAATCAATTTTTTTACTAAACGAAAAATGTAAAATTATATTATTAACTTGTTGTTAGATAAATAAGGCATCATTTCCTGCATTTTATTTTCCAAAATTCCATATCTGTAACCCACAATTAAATGCTTAAGTTCAATAAAAATTCATAAAAGTTGCTTCTCCTGAATTTCTTAGAATATCGTTTCATTTAGGACGTTATAACTTAATACACATATGAGTGAGGATTTTTTCCATGAACTTAACTGAAAGCGTGTTTCAAGACGAACATAATAACTACGGATTTTGTTTGTTTTTGTTGTATATAGCATCTACAGACATTGATGAAACAAAAAGTAATTTTCAAGCTTTTTTTCTACTCAAATATAGTTATAAACTGATTGCTGTCGATTTCCGCATTGAAATTTATTACACGTTATTGAGAGATATGTGTACAATAAAACTAAAAAGGTTCCAGCTGCGTCCAGCTGTGTCTGTGGATATTGTCTTACAAAAACGATGACGCGTGAGAGAGTACGCGATTCAGTTAGGTGTGTCGCCTAACGTTTGCACCTCAAATATCTCTGTTGTTTCTAAAGATACGTAAAATATGATACGGACAAAGTTGAATGGTACAATGGGACTGACATGATGCCAAAAATTTCGTTTTTATGTCATTTTTTTTTTAGAAATATTGAGGTCACTTTAACTTTTTTAAATGAAGTCATTCCTTTTTAAACACCTACAATGATAGTCTCTTTCATTAAGAATTCAGTGGCTATAATTACTCAAAGTCATTAAAGGTATATTTATATATACATATACAGGGTGTCCCAAAATTCGTGTACTTCCCGGAAATGAGAGGTTCCTTGGGTCATTTGAAGCGACATTTTCCTTTACAAAAATGACGTCGGCGGCTTTGTTTAGGAGTTATTAAAGAAAAACACGGACCAATCAGAGCACGACTATAGCGAACGGAGTCCGACTCAGCGACAGGTCTCGCTTAGCGTGGCGGCGCTATTGGCCGAGCCAGAATCAATCCGCTGTATCCGCGCTCTGATTGGTCAATGTTTTTCGTTAATAACTCCTAAACAAAGCCGCCGACTTCATTTTTGTAAAGGAAAATGTCGCTTCAAATGACCCAAGGAACCTCCCATTTCCGGGAAGTACACGAATTTTGGGACACCCTGTATAACAATATAGTATACTAATGATATACTACAGTGAAGAAAATTGAGTTACAAAATTAATCAATTTTCAAAGTCGATGCGGCAGTACTTCCCGTTATCCGATCGATTTCAAATTTTGCACACATTATTTTTTCGTCAAGTGTCACAATTCTAGGGGCTGGCCCGAAAAAAGCTTTCACCAAGTATAACTAAGGACCACCCTAATCCGCAGTCGCGTGCTCTACCCACTGAGCCACTGCGCGCCCTTTTTTTTGCAGGATTGAGACTGAAATATCTATATCTATACTCCGCGGAGTAGCGTACGCAGTCGTCAACGCATCAGTGTTCGTACAGATCCTGATATTCGTCTGTTTCTCGTTTCTTATCAGCGAAAGGTTTCGCCAACTTTGCAACATCTTAACTGTTCCCGTGGGTCAGTACGGTTTTTCAACGTGACACAAGTACCGAAAGTGCCACGCTTACAGTTTCCACGACTGCATGTACAATTTATAATTAACCGTTCCATTTGTTTGCTTATTTTCTGTTTTCCAATATCACTAATGAGATATTAACGGACAAATAAAGACTTGAGATCACTTTTATGGAAAATTCATTTAATATTTGAACGGAGATAGATTTCAAGCTTTGAATTCTGGGAAATTCAATGAATAAATTCAGGGAAATTTCAAGTTTAAAAATTTAGAGAAATGTCGAGTAAAAATTTATAAAAATTTCAAAATTAACTCTTCGGAAATGTCAAGTAAAACTTGAGGAAAATATCAAAATTAAATCGAAGGAAATTTCAAGTTTAAACTCAGAAAATGTTTAAATCGAGGAAAATTTTAAGTTGCGAATCCAGGGAAATTTCAAGTTATGATTTCAGGGAAATTGAGGGTTTCAAATTTAAATCGAGGGAAATTACAAGAATTGAATTCAGGAAAATTTCAAGTTTAAATTGAGAGAAATTTGACGTTTAAAGTGAGGGAAAATTCAAGTTTAAATTGAGAAAAATTTGAAATTCAAATCGAGGGAAATTTCAAGTGTTGGATTCTGGAAAATGTTAAATTTAAGTTGAGGGAAATTTCAAGATGAAATCGAGAGTCATTTCGAATTTGAATCAAAGAAAGTTTCCAGATTAAATTTTGAGAAATATCAAGTTTACAAGTACATGTGTAGAGGCCGGGGGAGTGAGGGGATGCAGAAGAAACTCAACTGTTGGTAATTTCATTTGCTAAAATTTTGAAATAACGATGACAGAGAAAGGAATGCTGCTGGTGCCTAGTTACTGTAATTACCGGCCGAATAATCGTTTCACGTTGCAACAAATATGGCAGCTGCACTGCAGTTTGGCGAACGCAACGGAGACGTTGAATTCTGTGTACGCAGTGCAACTATTGCTGTGGATCTGCTGTTTGTCCGTGAATGGGATGTCGAGAATTTACACTATGTACGTTTACAAGCTGACGACGGACGAATTAATCAGAGACTCGGTGCTGGCGTTTACCTGCACGTGGAGCCTATTTCTGATCACGGCAGTGTGTCACGTGACAGCGCGCCAGGTACGTTTTTAAACTTTCAAACACTGCCCTAGATAACACGAGATTTTTTATCTTTAAAGACAAGTTCTTCTCTTTAAGACGTCTCTGAGACGTCTGAAATAAGATATCTTCGAGACGTCATGAAGACGTCTCGGAAAAGGACTACTTCAGAACGTTTTTAATATACCCCGGAAAACATCTCTAAGACGTCTTTGAAACGTCTCGTAGAAGACTTTCTGTTTTAAACGATCAAACGCCGTCTTTACGACGTCGTGAGCTCTCCGAGTCCGGAATACAACACTTGGAATAATTGTTCTAGGCTAATCGAGTTGGCGAGATCATTTTTTCAACGTCCTCGTCCGCTTCCACGAATGGTGTATTCGTACAGGTGGGAAAATTAAGCTTCATCGCATGCTTCGTATTGTTCCATCCATATATTGTATTCTTGGACAGCTGCTCAGGGGACCAGAAATTTTCAACCTTCTAAAATACAATCCTGTAAATTGTGTCGAGAAGATGCCGAAAATTGAAATTTCAACGTTGGCAATCCACTGGTTCAAAAGTTACGAGTGTTTAAAGTTCGCAAATCGAAAGTTCGCAACTGCAGTAAACACTTATTACTTTTGAACCACTGACTTCCTAGAATGGAGGCCTGGATTTTCAGCATTCTCTCGGCTGAATCTGCGGGATCGGATTCGAGAAAGACGAAATTTGTGGTTTTCCAGGAAAACCTAAAGGCAGCGGCATACTTCCAAGTGAGGAAGGTGCATTTCTTCACTGTGGCAGACTTCTTACGCGTCGATCTAGCACTGTTGCTTTCAGTAAGATTTCGATTAAAACTATTTCTATGTTTCTGCCAAACGAGTCGACAAGCGCTGATTAATCTCTTGATCAACGTTAAAACGTTATTCGAACGTTTCTTCTCGTTATAATTAGTTTACATTGGTTATCGATTAATTCGAAATGATGTGTTGTTTGCAGATCGTTTCCGGCGTGACTACGTATTTGGTGATTGTTTGTTGAGCTGCGGACGGAACCACATATACGGGTTACACTAAGCTTTATTTCTTCTGTTTTGCCCAACGCAAAGTTACGAAAAAATACATGAATAATCTACTTGGTGGTATACAGGACTGTAAATTACGTCAGAATTTTTGGTCGCAAAATCAATTTTCAAAATAATCCAGTACCATTGAATAAGTGATAGGATCCCCAACCTCACTATTTGGTTTAGATTATTACTTATTTCTCCTGTTCTGCTCAACAGAAAGTTATGAAAAAAACCACGAATAATCTACTTAGTGGCACATACAACTGTAAATTATTTCAGAATTTTTGATCGCAAAATCAATTTTCAAAAAAATCCAGGACCATTGAATAAGTGATAGGATCACCAACCTCACTATCTGGTTTGGATTATTATATGTTTCTCCTGATCTGCTGAAGAAAAGATTATGAAAAAATTCGTGAACGTTTTACACAATAGCACGCATGACAGTGAATTATTTAAGAATTTGTATTAGCGAAATCGATGTCTAAAGAATAAAATTATATAATACGAAGGACATAAAAATACAAGAGTGTCTCTACGAACTACGAATAACAAGATGGTTAAATGAAGAATACACACCTCTTTTTATTTTTACAGAAATAACTTAAAAATAAAATACTCCACGTACCGACTAACATTAATCGTCTAAATACAAATTGACATTTGACGGTATTCGATTAGCTAGATACTCGAGAGTAGCATCGTCATTTGGATTCCAAGGGTTTATTGCTTATCACTGAACTACCGAATTCAAAGTTTCAAATTTGTGATCGCAATACTTCGTGTATTCCCGAAGAAATGATACACACTCTAAGCTCGAGTACGAACAAGGTGATTTGGAATGTGTTTGACATCACAAGAGCAGTCATTAGTGAGGAAACAGAGGCCTAACGATAGTTTACTTTACTTTTAATGCTTTGCTTATACGTTAGAAGAGCGATGAGCAACCGGCGGCTCGCGAGCCACATTCGACCCTCCAGTACACTATCTGTATCGGGAGCGGCGTGTCCCACACTACACAGTTGGCCAGGCCCGTATTTTGTAGCGAAAAATCAATTTTCCCAGTTTCATATATTAAAATAATCTTTCCTTATAAACTAACAACGCTTTCAAGACTCCCAAACACAAATAATTTAAGTAATTCGCATTGAAATTTCAATTTATTTAAAAAGAAAATTAAAAAATTCCAACATTCACATTTGTTAGACCTCGTCTAAATTTTTCGTGGCGAGTTGCGACTCGATAAAACACGGTAAGGGGTTCAATTAAGTTTAGCCTTTGGCCCACTGCGGTCCATGAGTTGCTCATCACTAGACAGCGGATCTTTTTACGAAATAAAAATATTCTACAAGACTTTCAACAAAACAGAGTGAGATAGAAATGAGTTTTTCTTCTTAACATGCTTAATTGGGTGACTCTTGTTTTCTACTTATGAATTTCTTTGATGGCACCACCCATCACAGAATGTTCGAAACCCAAAATTGTTCGAAATAGCTGAAAAACAATCTACGCAAAGTTTGTGCTCGATCGAACAATGGGAAAACAATTTTCAAATCTCCGAAACAATTTTTTGAATTTTGCTCGATTTTCTCGAGAACCGTTTACTTTACGAAGGAAAGTAATACGATATAAAATACCCAGCATGTCCAGATCTACAAGTTTCATTCAACATATTTTTCAGTACGATGAATAATTTTGAAGATATTGCAGCAAAACGAATCATTTTAACGTTTGACGCGAAAAAGTAATACGACAAAAGTCCAGATCTAAAAATTTCGTCTAGCAAATTTTTCGATTCGGTAACAGTTCCGAAGATATTCAAGAAAAACGATTTCATGAGCATAGAATTAATCATCTTAATGTTTGACCCATTTGGTCCGAATTTTTCCTCGATTTTCTCGGAAACGGTTTGTGTTACGAGAAACAGTGATACGACACAAGACGTAGCCTGTCTAGATCTAGAGATTTCATTGGACATACTCTTCAATGCGGCGAATAGTTCAGAAAATATTTGTTTTCGAGTGATTCGATCGAGCTGAAACTTTGCACAGATTTCTTACCAACCATTTGGAGACAAGAGTAAATAAATAGCCAGCCTAATGTTCTCGAAAGCAATGTAACAGTATTTCTAAATACTCCCGATGGTTTTACAGTTTTAAATTACACCTACTCTGTCACAAATGCGTAAAATCCGCTGTCTACTTTATTCCGCATTCGAAGGATCTTACGTCATGGATCTTACATAGAACAAGAGATAAGGAGTTGCGGAGTTTCGCGGGTTGGGCGCTAGTTTCCCTTCTAGCTCTCTCAGAGGTATCACGTGCACGGCTTCGTCGTCGCATTCCAGCCAAGTGCTGGGATATTTGTGACGCCTAACGCCGCAACAGTCCATGCTGCGACAGCCGACTCTAAACAACTGTTCCTTCGACTCGCTGGCGCTCGGTTTGCTTCGGAAGTATTTCAATATTCCGGATGCTTTGTCCGACGACGTTGTGTTCGTGTTCGTGCCGCTACTGTTGTGGCTGGAAGCTTGCCTTTTGCTGTCCCGGTTGCATTGGAAATACTCTGTGAAAGCAGATTCGTCCGGCAGCCGAGTGTAAGCGATATAGTGGCCGGCTGTCATCGTTGCACCCTGATGCATTATCACGGAGTAGAGTTTGTACACGTGTCGAGACTCAGGCCGACCACCTGCGCCACGGGTTTGCTCGTTGTTGCACTCTTCACAGAAGCATTGCAGAGTCAACGGCGTCGGCATGTGGTTGTTAATCTTCTCCATTGATCTAAAATGTTTGAGATGTTTTTATTAGGTTCTCCCTAAAGTTTCTTTTGGAATTTGGTCATTTAATATTGATAAATAAATATTGAGTTGTCTAAAAGTGTGAAAGGTGTTCGGCAATAGATGGGAGAACATTTGGGCACGTTATTGTGAGAGTGGTCCAAGTCAAAATTGAAAGAAAACCCTCTGCGATCATTTTCAAATCAGTGCCCTTCCCTTAGGGATTGTGCTATATTGCTTCCGTTGTGGTAGACAGAGTTACGAAAAAATTCATGAACATTCTACTTGATAATTCAGACAATTGTGAATTATTTCAGAATTATTGGTTGCAAAATCAATTTTTTTAAAAATCCGAAAGTGAAAAGTTGGAATTCGGTCTTGAACCCAGCTATCTGGCGAATTATACTCTATTTGTTCTGTTGTGCTAGATAAAGTTACGAAGAAATTCATGACCATTCTACTTGATGACATGTACAACTGCGATTTATTTCAGAATTTTTGGTTGCAAAATAAATGTTTAAAAAAATCCGGAAGCATTGAATACCAGGCTAGATCCTTTGTTCTCAGCTGTTGCCGAACACCTTGCACAAAAAAAGACACGTGGTCTCACCCTGCCGCAGTAGAAAATCGTTTCAACTGCAATATGAGTAGCCTCGGTAACGATGGAAAGCAGACTGCTCTTCTAGCTTCATTGTATCGAAGACATCTAGCACACCAATACTTATCTCTGCCCCAGAGAAGTTCGCTGGTAACTACTGCACGTTTGTACACTTCGCTGCTATCCATTGACCTAACGTCCTCGTCTAGAAATACATTCTTTTATGCTGTATTAATCTAATAGAAAAATAAAGGGGTTATTCCATACAAAATCGATCACTTTCTGAAATCTCACCCTCGTCGATTTTGTTCTAAATAAAATATGTTGTAGTACAGACGAAATAAGGACGAGTTTAAGTCATCAGTTTGTCAGTTTTGAATTTTTTTAGAAGCAACGGGTCTTCATGATTTGAGATTTTTTTATTTAAACATTTTCCATGAATTTACACTTGAAATTTCTTTCCATTTAAACTTGAAACTTTACTGAATTCAAAACCTGAAACTGACCTTGATTTAAACTTGAAATTTCTCAGAATTTAATCTCAAAACTTCCCCCAATTTAAACTTGAAATTTTTCTGAATTCACAACTTGAAACTTCCCCCTATTTAAGCTTGAAATTTTCCTTCCTCAAAAAGGATCAAAACGATTCGAAAAATTATGAATCGATTTGGCAAGGAGCGACCCAAAGTTTTTTAATCCCACGTACCAGTTTCATTCGACCGGTCAATGTCGATAGGCACACAGATATCACAAAACGTTTCCTTCCGTTCCGTAACCTGTTCGCATTCCAGACAAGTGGTACGCAGAAGACTGACACCTTCGAAGTCCTCGGAAATGAAACATTTCTTGCTCTCCGGCCTGTAACTGTTCACATCACCGTTACTCTCCAGAAACTCTGAGTGGCCATTCTCGTACGGCCTAGAAGACACTGAGACGCCGTTCAAGCTCGACTGTACAAGGCAAGAGGCACTTCCTCTCGTCGTTATCTTCTTCTTCTTCCTAGATTTACAAATACTCCTTTTAGCGGAGTTACTGCCCTCCGATTGTACGTCCGTGGAACGTTCTATAGAGAAGTCTGACAATCCGTTGTTTTGACCAAACTGGCTCTCCCTGTGTCGAACCAACAATTGAAACGTCTCTCGTATGTTGTCTAATAGACATACTAACAGCTCGTGAGCGTCTTGCTGCTGGTTCCCTTCGAAAATTGGATTCACCTCTCTGAAATGGAAAGAACACGTTTCGAACATTTTAATTATTACATTTTAAACAGTTTAAACTTCTACAAAGCTATAAGACTTCGAGATACTTCAATCAGAAGATAAATATATGTATCTATAGTTACAGAGATGAAGAAAACGTTCCTACAATTTGTTATTTCCTAATTGTGGATTGATTTGCTTCATTTGGGTTTAATCACCCAGTATATAGATTCACATTGTTTACAAGAATAATAGCGAATCGTTCCTTTGCATCACAAATATCAATTTATCAAGCCAGCGTATTCTCACTCTTCCGATTAACATTGTTCAGTTAAGATGTATTATGTTTCTTCTATTACAATTGTGTTCGTAATAAATGACTTTTGTTAAATGATCAATTGGGGGTTGCTTGATTTAAAGTATATTTAATATCTCTCGTACTAATGTATATAGAATTGAATCTATAGAATGACTCTGAATGCATATTATTTGGAAGCGAAGTACCAATTTTCCTAGGAAATGAAAATTTCCGGTCTCTCGAAGACTCTGAGACTTTACGATACTCACTAATGAGTCTCTCATTAATAAAAGAATGATAAATAACGTGAAAAGATTGTTCTAAATGAACGTTTCATTTAGGTTCGAGAAGTTTGTACCGTAGTGCTTGCAAAAACGCATCCGGCTGATATGGTTCGTTGTTTTCCCTGGCCTCGGAAGCATGCAACGCTATGAACAACTCGTGTAATTTCTCCGTGGCTATTTGTATCCTGTGTTTGTTGTTGTTTCCAGTTGGTCCAGCCAGTGCTAACAAATCCTTGCTGCTCCAACTGCGACTGCCGCTTGACATGAGCGACATTCCAGTTCTTCCCAAAGACGACGACTTGATCTACAACAAAATATTGTTAGAAAAAAAATATTGTAAAACTCATAATTAAATCGTTACTCGTTTATATCACGGTGCACGATAAATTCCTCTGGCAAAACTGCATTTTAGAAGGAAATCTATATTGTGAATCATGTAACAATCATTTTTATCCAGAAATATTGTTAGTTTCTCTTTTTAATTTATTGATTTCATTATTAAATTTCATTTTTCGTGTAATAATTACCGTTGTATTATACATTAACAATCAAATTTCGATTTTTTTTAAAGATTTTGCCATGTGCAACTTTCTAGAGTGTCAACAATCGAATAATATTACATTAATTATATAAATTGTCTTATTATAATCATATAGACATCTTCAATTTTCAAGATTCTTCAACAATTTTAAATTTTCTATCTATTGATCGAGCACACACTTTGAATCAGTATCGATCATTAGACTGAGAATCTTCACGCAAGATAAAAATTGTCTCATCGGTCGCAAGAAATAGAAACTGCATTGAGTGTTACATCATCTCTAAATTTCATTTTAATTCTTTACTTCTTTTAGAGACGAAGATTAAATTACAAATATATTTTAGTACCATCGTTCGTAATGTTTTTATAATTACAAAAATTATTTAAGAGTTGTAAATGCTCATTTAGATTACCATAGGCTTTGAAAAACAGAATTGCATCGATTAGAAGAAATTGAAACTGATTCGAGCATTATTTCTGCCCTTAATGAATTTAATTACCCTTAATTAATTCAATCTTCGAAATTCTTCGACAATTTTCAAACTCGTCTTCTCAATTTTTCTACAAAGGCGTAAACATTGCCCCTAGCGAATTTAATAAAGGAGAAATCGTATATCGACATCTTCGATCTTCGAAATTCTTCGACAATTTTCAATCTCGTCTTCTCAATTTTCCTACAAATGCGTAAAGATTGCCCTCAACGAATTGAATCGCCCTAAATTAATTCAATCTTCGAAATTCTTCGCCGTTACAATTACTCGAACCTACTTTAGTTTGAAACTGCTTGTCGTTCAGGTTGGACAAATCGGTGGCAAGATGATGTAAATTATGTAGAAACGACGGTGCGAATCGTAAAGTATATATTACGCTGTTCAAGAAGCATGTATTCCCCAGATTGCACAGAGTGGCTATTCTCAATCCCTCCGTGCCTCCGTTCGACACGCTGTACCCTCCGTCTTGGTGATTGTTTATCTGGTTGCGATAACCATTCAACATTTTGCTTGTACCTGGACATAGTAAACAATAATAAGTCTTTACAAATTACAATACATAAACAAAGAAATAGATACCAAAGTCAAGGTATTAATCTTCTACAACAAACATATGAATAACAACATATAGATAAAGAAATAGACACCAAAGTCCACCAACTAATCTTCTACGATGAACAGACAATACGTAGCCTGTCCAAAAAGTATTGTTCACACTTGATATACATAGCGTGGGAACTAGTAGCGTAACCTTCGTAGCATTTTCCGTTGAAGCCACAACTCTCTCTTCCTTCCAGTAGTCCTCCCACTTAAAGAAACACTCCATAAACTCATCTCCTAACGATAACGAACAGCGGCAGCTCTTTGTATTCTGTTCTATTGCGTCTATGTCCTTCGAATCTCTGTCTCTTCGTATCAGGGATCAACCGGAAGTCAAGAGGAGCTAGATAAGGGTTGTATGGAGGATACCAATGGTTTCCAAACAGAAACGCTCCAATTTATGGCAAAATTGAATGCGTATCTTGGCTTGATGCTTACAAAACTGTGTATCGTTATCGACTGACGACTCGCAGAGACTTGTCACATAGCCCAGGCATTCGCTACAAGCTCACGTTTAATATAAACACTCGCTATGCGCCTCGGAACACTTGGAAGCAGAAACCAAGCGACGGTCAGATACTTTTCGGACAGAAATTATAAATTACACCGTATAAATAGATACCAGAGTCTGCATACTAATCTTGTACAATAAGTAGAGCTGTAAATTGATTAAATGCAGAGAGAATACTATGTCCACTTACTATATGGAAAGGTTTCTCTGTTTGAAAGGCTCTCTGCGGTCAACGTGCGAGGAACCTTGGCGGCGTTAACAGAGACAGCACGTTCTCGACCGGAGAGGGACAAGCACAACTTCTTTCTTGGAGGAACCGAACGTTTATCCGCGTCTTTCTCTGTGTCTAATACTGTCATTTTCTGCTAACCTAAATCCCAACAGAGAATCACCATCGTTAATAAATACGTAATATTCATAAATCTTCAGTAAAAATTACAACTGAACAGAGAATAACACATTCGAAATAAAGAAACGTATAGATTTTACAGTTAAATTAATATTCTAATGTACTTTCGAAGTATTTTTTCGTTCATGCGATAGCTTTTTAATTGTACGAATTATTAATTTAAGTCGTTTCCGGAATGTTTGCAATCGTTTATTGCATTTCTTTTATCATAATGTTTAAATAATAGTTGAAGTGCGTTTTTTTAATGATTGAGATTAGAAATGAAAAATGTAATTGGTGTATTTGATGGTAATTAGTAATGAACATTCACATCTGATTAACAGTTAATATTCTTTTGTGAAGTACTACATTCAGTTGGATAATTATTTCAAGAGTTGTTTCGATCGGCACTGTTTTTTCTTTTAAATTAGATAGCTACATATATTAACTTTAACCCTCCGTATGCTACGCCGGAGTCATTCGTGACCCGTCAAGGTAGCGCACGGGGTGGGGGTAAGCTCGAGAGAGAGATATATTTGTGAAATGTTCGTGTGGCAAAGGTATACATACGAATACATACATGTATACATACGAAGCTTTTTATGTAATTTCTTAAATGTAATTTACGTGTTTACGTTTCTCTTTTCGTTTGTGGGAATCTGAAGGGAAAATAGGGTAGCTTTCGTAAACGTTTTACTTGACTAGACCCTTTCACACGATTTCAAATGGACATTTTGATCAATTCGAATTTTCCCGCGGTTTATATTTGAAATTTCCCATTAATTCCAATTTGTTCCCATTGCAAGAAAGTTCAAGATTAAATGGAGGGAAATTTAAAGTTTTGAATTGAGGGGAATGGGGAATTTCAAGTTTTTAAGTCAAGGGAAAGTTCAATTTTATGTTAATTTTTGTAAATCAAGAGAAATTCTTATATACATATAAAGTTAGTTTTTAAAGGAAATTAATTTGAGGATATTTTAATCTTAAATTTAGGAGGGAAATTTCAAATTTATAAATCGAGAGTAAGTTCAATTCTACGTTAATTCTTGAAAATGAGAGTAGTTTCAGTATAAAAAGTTTGATTGAACTTAATTCTTCTAGAGAATTAGTTTCAGATCGAAATAAGGGAATTTCAATTCAAAATGAAGTTTTGGAATAATTAAGAGGAATTCTTAGAGAAAATTTTCTTACAGAAAAGAAGACAACCCGCCCCTTAATTTTCGGTCCCCCTTTCAGAAGGCAACCCGTTCCTCAATTTTCAGTTCCCCTTCAGAATGGAAGAAATTCCGTGGTCTGTATATGGTTAATCTCCCGGAAAAATTACCTAGGTCAGCTCAGACTTTTTTCTGGGTACAAACCCGCCCCCGTCCCCTAGTAAGTTTCATCCCTACAGGAGGGGTCGCTAAGTAAGGGTAGTACAGTTTTCCTGTGTAGAAAAAACGTGAAATGGTCTGCAAAAATCGGTATAATTTTCTAATAGCGAAATCGATCGTTATTCACTGGCAACAAACATTTTGAACGCTGAGTAAAGAGGTGAGGGCGAGGGGGTAGATAGTCTCAATTTTACCATGCCTTTTGAACCATAAAAAGATATCGGGAAGAAATAAATTTCCATTAAAATTCATTAAAAAATTATTCCTATCTACTGATACTATTGTAATAAATATATATTTATTCTAATCATTTTTTAGTTAATTTTGTAAAATTTTCATGTTTAAAAATAAAATTTCCATCTCTATTTGAGATCACCTTGGCGAGTGAAAATTTAATTAGATTAATAATCAACCAGGATTTATTGTTGCACGTGGACGGAGTCACGGGTACAGCTAATTCTGTTACATTTTTATTTTTTGAAAGTTGATTTTTCAAGAAAAAAGTCCGAAATAATTCACACTCGTTCGTACCACTAAATAGATTGTCTATGAATTTTTTGTTGGTAACTCCAACCCAGATAGTGAGATTGGGTTAGCCAATTACAACTTTATTTTTTAAAGATTGATTTTGCAATAAAAAATTACGTGATAATTCCTAGTCGTGTATACTATTAAGCAGAACGTTCATGAATTATTTTGGAATTTTTGGTAGAGCAGAACAGAAGAAATAAAACATAATTCGTGTGTAACTCTAACCCAGATAGCGAGACTAAAGATTGAACTTGGCATCAAAAAATCTGAAATAATTCACGGTCGTCCACGTTACTAATTAGAACGTATACGAATTATTTTAGAATTTTTGTGGGACTAGTCGCGGGTACATCATCAAATAACTCTCGAATTCTCGCCGACGCATAGCCGGCTGAAAATAAAAGGCACGCGGTCCCTTATCCCAGCAATTTTCTGGCTGTTTTACAAGTTCGTCGAGTGGTGTAGGTGTCGGCGGTTGGGCTCGCACACCTTCGCGTTCGTGTTCAGCCGCGGGGAACTTACCTGGCGGGTTCCGCACGAGCCTATCGGAGGGATGAGTTTAAAGAGGCCGCGCGCCGCAGCCTACAGCTTCGGTTCGCGTGTGCCCTGAAGTGGAAAGCCGGTTAGTCGGACTGAATCCTCCGTGCCGGCTGCATTTACTGGAACGTTCCGTTTCTGTTGTGTTTGGTTCTATTCGCATCAAGTAAGTGTCTCGGAAGTGTGAATATACCCGTGTGTTTCACAGAGTTATCCGGAAGACGTCCTTAGACGGTTCTCAGACGTTCCGAAGACGTCCCGAAGACGTCCTTAGAGTCCATAGATGTCCTTAAAACGTCCTTAGACGTCCTGAAGACTTACTTAGATGTCCTTACGACGTCCAGACATTCTTAAACGTCCTTACGACGTCCTTAGAGTCCTTAGACGTCCCTAGATACACTAAAGACGTCGTTAGACATCATTAGACACCCTGACGACGTTCTTAGACGTCCTGAAGACTTCCTTAGATGTCCTGAAGACGTCCAGACGTTCTTAGACGTCTTTAAACGTCCTTAGACATCCTTAGACGCCCTGAAGACGTCCTTAGACATCCTTAGACGCCCCGAAGACGTCCTTAGAAATCCTTAGACGCTCTGAAGACGTTCTTAGACGTCCCTCACGTCTCGGACAGCGGATAAATCGCCGTTCGACAACTAATTTTCGGTGTGCACCAAGTACAAACTAAGCTAGTGCCGCCGGGATTTGCGATGTAAACAAAATCGCTCCCTGTTCGAGTGGTGTATTTCAAACTAAGTGCAATTGTTTAACGTGCACGTGGCTGGGATTTTTATAAAGCACACCGGTCTCGAGCCTGCGTTCTTCGGGGTATGTCCACTTTGTTTTTACTTTGCTTGGTGATCGCACAATCACGCACGCGTACGATTAAAAAAGGGACCCATTCACGATTAAGAACAGTGTGTGGAGCGATTGGGGTCCGTGATGTCCATTCAAATCTATATTGTATTAATTAATTGATTGATTAGTAGATCACTAAAATTCACGGTCAATAATGTTGCGCAATATGCTTGACCTTGAATGGGCCCCTTAAGCCGGCACATTTCTCAATTGTATAAACAAGATTTTTTATTAATAATGAACGCTTTGAGTGTTGCCTGTCCCGAAAATGGGAGATAGAATTTATTGGTTTATGTTTAATACTCAATTTTTATTCCAATTTGGAGTGTTTAATTTTCTCCAAACGTCACCCGATGTTTTAAAATAAGAGACATTAGATATTTTTGAATTAAGTTTAAAAATTTCAATATTAAATTGAGGGAAGTTTCAATATTAAATAGGGGGAAATTTAAATATTAAATTGAAGGAAATTCCAAGTTTAAATTCAGGAAAATATTAATATTAAATTCAGGGAAATTTAAATATTAAATTCAGGGAAATTTCTATATTAAATTGAGGGAAATTTTAATATTAAATTGAGGGAAGTTTCAATATTAAATAGGGGGAAATTTAAATATTACATTGAAGTAAATTCCAAGTTTAAATTCAGGAAAATATTAATATTAAATTCAGGGAAATTTCTATATTAAATTGAGGGAAATTTCAATATTAAATTGAGGGAAGTTTCAATATTCAATAGGGGGAAATTTAAATATTAAATTGAAGGAAATTCCAAGTTTAAAAATTAGGAGTTTAAATTCAGGGAAATATCAGTATTAAATTGAGGGAAATTTTAATAGGGGACATTGAGTGTAAGTACAACTTACATTTCCAACTATTTTATCACCCTTTGATTAGTGTGATAAAAAAATATTGCAAGCACAATCACCGTTTTATATCCTAACCTTTTCCACAGCCGTTACACCGGTGTAAGGTTATGTATCCGCCACAAATGGAATGCATCTGGAAAGATTAGTGGCGAAGGCGAAGCAATTACCGATTGTGGTGGAACGGGCGGATGAAGGTTTTATTTAAACGGATACGCACTCGAAATAAACATTCGAGATCCGACTCACAGCAAGTGTAACGTAACTCTGGCTCGAGTTATCGTGCTCACGCTTTCAGAAATGCCTATGACGGCTATGCATTATGTATCATAATCGTTAATTGTTCGATGCGTGCCGTTCGCGAATCTCATGGGTTTTCAATCTTAACTAGAATGTTGGAAGTCGGGAGGGATGTGTCCGAGTTTTTCTTACTGTACAGGGTATTCCAATAATCTGTCGCATTAATTCCAGAAGTGAACATTATTTGGCAAAACAAATATTTTAAATACAATATAATAATTTAGACTTTATTTTGTTTAAAGAAAATATAGTATTTTAAATAAGATATACAATTTCTAAAATAAAATATTTATATTTTGACAATCAGAATCACAAAATAAAATATTTCAAAAAACACAAAATAGAATATTGTTTTTTTTGTACCTACTAAGGTTTGTTGATATACATACAGTGTATCCCGTCACCAGCAAACTATTTAATATTGAAATTGAAAAAAATCATATTTAAAATATATTTAAAATTGAATTTGAAGATAAAGATGAAGTCCAAATATTTTAAATATTTTACAAATAAAATACTATTTTCAGAAATTACTGCAGCAAATTAAATATTTTACTTTCAAAATTGTACACACTTTAAAATAAATAGGATCCCCAGCTCTGATTAATTCGTGATTGTTAATTATTATTCGATGCTCGCTGTTTACGAATCTCGCAGATTCTCAAATGAACAAAATTGTTTCAAATGATCTCAGGAATTACTTCTTTCAAGGAAGCACAACATTTTTTGAGACACCCTCTGTGTAAAACTTGAGAAGATATAACGATGATTCTAAATGCTACGCTTAATGCTCTGAAAATTGCGCATTCGAATATCAGCGAAAGCGATTCTAATGTATGGAATAACAGTTTTTAATTGAGCACACGGAAAACATGTAACTGTATCCGACACAAAATCGTCGTGATGCGTGTAATGTTACAATGTGAATTGAAATAATCATTAGCTAATAATCATCAGGTCGGAACAGTTCTAAGAAATCTTCTAGTTCTATGTAAACAAGATATTATCTGATGATTTTTTTAATTTAGATGAATAAGTTGTAAGAAGGTCAGTTCTTCTGTTTTATTTCAGGGATAAATATTGCGACAACATATTCAGAAAAATTAAATAAAACACGTAAACTGACCTCCTAAATTTATTCATCCCAATTAAAAAAGTCATGCAGCGAAAGGTTAACTATATTTACTCTATTTGCATGCAGAAACCCATCGTGCGTGGTCCGATTTACCGTGCGAACATTCTCAAAGCATAATAAAAAGTTCCGCAAGGAGAACCGAATTGGGCGTACCGTTAAGCCACCATTAATTGAGCGCGAAACACCCAGGTTTTATAAATTTTAGTACGCTTTAAATATCTTCGGAAATATAAAGCGATATTTATTCTGTTCCGACCAACGAAATCTTACGAAAAAATTCATGGACAATCTACTTGGTGGCATACGCGACTGTGAATTATTTCAGAATTTTTGCTGGTTGCATTCAATTGCTGCTTTGTGTTTTATGTTCAAATTTTTTAATGAGAAAAACGTAGAATTTGGATCTTGGTTTGTGATCGGGGTCCCCGAGTATTTGCTGATAGGGTAACGCGCCACTGCGTAAAATAAATAAATAAACAATAACACAAGCAATACCGCACTGGACGATAATAATTTCTGCAGGAGGGACGTGTACCGATACTCGAGGAGGATCCCCGATAGGAAGTTCGCCAATGGCCGACCTGGGAAGGAAAGAAGAAGAGCCAGGCTCTCACCTGAGAGCTGGCATCACGAGTTTCCGTCGAAGCAGCCGAAATCGTGAGTCCCACGACGAGATCGCGGCACTCGAATCCAAATTACGAAGGGCATACATCGCGAAGGAGTTGCACGTTCAGCTGGTGGAGAAGGAGACCGAGCGATACGTGGAGAAGATGCGAGGACAGCAAGCCCTCAAATTGCTACGTCAAGAGGAGCAAACTTCTATCCAGGCAGATCTCCGTGAAAGATCAGAGAGTATTCGTAAAACGAAGGAGTACAGACAACAGCTGACAGACCAGATAGCTAGAAAGCAGGAAGAGCGAGGCGCGAGAATGGAGGAGGACGTCAGGGAAAGGGAGGTCCTAACGAAAGTGGACAGAATTCGCGAGCAATCTGAGAAACGCGCCGAGCAGAGAATAAAGAGAGACCTGGCCGAGAGCACGAGTCGAGAACGCTTTATTCTAGCGAAAATGAAACAGCTCCGCGACGAAGAGGAGATGGAACTGGAAGCTAAGAAGCTCTCGAAGGACAGGGATTACTTAAAAGAGCTAGATCAGCGAATAGAAAAGTCGAGACAGCTTCGTGTGGAGCAGATAGAAAGCCGGGAACGAGTAATGAGTAAAATAGCGGAGATATTGACGAGTGCGATTGCCGAGAAGGAGAAGAGGATGGCGTTGGTCGGCAAGATAATGGCAGAGGACGTGGAACGCGAGCTGTGGATCCGAGAAGAGAAAGAGATCGTTAGAAGGGAGAAGATGAGGGGCGATTTGGCAGCAGATTTAGAGGGACAGATCGTTTTCACGGAACAGTGTAAAATACGCTTTGTGGAGCAGGATAAGGCTTTCGCGGAAGAGATTATGAGGAGGGTTATGGAGGACGAGAAGACGGCTAAACTGACCGCGCAGGCTAGCCGAAGAATGCAGGCGCAGTATCGCCAAGACTTGGTTTGGATGATGGAGGAACGGAAGAGGATTCGAGAAATCGGGATTGCTGAAGTTGAGGAGGAAGCTAGGAAAGAATACGAGTCGAAGATGGCCGAGCTTCGTCACGTTGAGCTGGAGAAGAAACGATTGTTGGAGAAGCATGCGATGAACGTCGTTGGGTTTTTGGATGAGAGTACACTGTCGCGTGAAGAAAAGGGAATTATGGCGAAAGCAATCGAGGAGAAATCAGCACAATGATGCACGGACAAAAATTACATTATATAGACAAGCATATTCAATTTTTTTAGTTAGCTTCATACTGTAAGTACCCAGATAGCCAAGCGACTATCGAGCAGACATCGAACCCGGCGTACCGGGGTCAGGTATCAGGAATTATACGAACCGAACGTCGCTTGAACGAGCTCAAGGCACACGCTGACTAGAATCTGACCCAGCAATTTATGACCGTGTGGGCTCGTAACGTTCCCGCGGCCCAAACCACGCACAAACAGCCCTCGGTCCGTCGGTCCTGGATTCTGCCTTGGCCGACGGGTCGAGGGCTGTTTGTGCCGAGCGTTACGAGCCCACAGGGTCATAAGTGTCTTGGTCAGAATCAATCATTTCTGCTATCTGGGTACACGTCTTTAAACTCTGCTAATGCAGTGGCGGATTAAGTGAGGGCCCTAAGCGGTCAACAACTTTACGAATAAAATAATGTAAGAGTAAAAGAGTTTAACCGACAAATTAACGGATGGATACGCGACCATATTGTACAACCCTCTCTCTCTAAATATGCGAGTACAATTGTTTTAGTTAGAAAGAAAGACGGTATCGCTCGTCTATGCGTCGATTATAGGCAGCTAAACGCGAAGATACTCCGAGATCGATAACCCCTTCCACTTATTGAGGACCAATTAGATTTTCTACGCGACGCTATCATTTATAGTACGTTAGATTTACGAAATGCCTTTTTCCACGTTAGAGTCGAGCCAGAAAGCCGCAAATATACATCTTTCATAGTACCAGATGGGCAGTATGAATTTTTGAAGGTTCCGTTCGGCTTATGCAATTCACCTGCAGTTTTTCAAAGATTCGTAAATGTCGCGTTTAAAGATCTAATAAAAAAAAGGTTGTTTTATCATACATTGACGACTTAGTGGTTGCTGCAATAAATTACGAAAGTGCTACGCAACGATTAAAAGATGTTCTTAAACGGGCGGCGGAATGCGGTCTAATAATAAATTGGGCAAAATGCGATTTTTTGAAAACACGAGTGGAGTATCCCGGACGAGCTAATTGTAAGAGTAAAAGATGTTAAACTCTTAATATATATTTATTGAACACAACTGAGAATAACAATATAAACGTAAACTCTTTAAATCGCGTAACTGTAATCGTATCAACTGTAATCGTATCGTATCGTAATCTCTTTTCGTGATTTTCCTAAAACGTCGTAACGCAATGAATGCGTTTATCTGAATGTCTCGACGTGAAGTTTTGTTCATGCGTTTCGTTTGTCTACTTATTTACATCGTTGGTTACGTAGTGAATCGATATCACATCGATTGACTCTCGCACACGCATACTAATATCATTACACGCATACAGAATGTCTTAAAAATCTCGCTCCTACAATAATGTAAAACAGTCGGTTTTAGTGCTCCGTCAACCAAATTTTAAGGTTAAGAATTCAATTTTCAGGAATTCAAGGGAGTGAATTCGTGTCTAGAATTATTTTAAGAGTGTTGGTTAGGCCTTCGCATTTTTAACGGGGATTAGTGATTCAAAAGACTTCGAGAAAAGAACTAGAAACTCAATAGAATTAAGGGATCACCTCTGCAGACTCAAAAACTTTCTATGGTCATAACTCCGGCCAAATGTGTTGTATCGATTTTGCTTGAAAATAGTTCGAAAGCATTAAATCTGTACTTTCAAATGGCTCTTTTTTGTTTAGAGAGCATAGGTGCCTATGGTAGTCACATTTTCTGATAGAATAATAGAATATGGATAGATAGTATGATACCATAATACAATTTATTCGGTAAACCTTACGTTTAGAGGAGGCAACTCCAATGACTTTGACCTTGACATATATTGTCAAGGACAACATTCTGAACAACTTTTGTTATTACAAGTACCCGGTGCTCGGTTTTAGTTTTCATGATAATTGCAAATAACTATTGCTAGTACTAAATTGATTTTTCCGTAATCGCGCACGCTTCGTAGCAACGTAAGCCTGCCCCGACGCAGCGTCAGTTTACTGTTTTTGTAAACACGTGTGGAGATGATAGAGAAAACAGGGTTGGTCTCATTCTATATAGAGTGATACATATATAGGGTAAGTTTTCAATTTTGAAAAACTACTCCTGATATTCGGCATGCGTGGTCGGGCCGGCCGTTAGGCCGGCCCTCTCCGCTCCTCCACGACCTAACCACACCTCACTGTGTTCGTATTATTTTTCCAGTACTATTTTAAATTCTGGATGACAACAATAATGCAAAGATCATTCGAACAGAGTGAGGTGTGGTTAGGTTAGTTTCAAAATGGCCCGTGTGGCCGCCGCAAAGACCGAGGCGATTTGGTTGTAAGAATCGTCTCGGTCGCGGCGGCCATCCTCAGGGTTTCCGGATCTGGGACGTTGACACCCCCGTCAAGGTCAAGCCCACGATGAAATATCTGGGCCTCGTCCTCGACGGCCGATGGCGTTTCGAAGGTCACTTCGATCTCCTGGGCCCCCGACTAGAGACAATATTGGGGGCCCTCAGTTGAGTGTACGCCGCCTCTACGCTGGGGTGATGCGGTCGATTGCCCTTTACGGGGCCCCCGTATGGTACCGCTTGATCGAGGTCATCCGGCGTTCCGTCGCGCTCTTGGAAAGAGTGCGACGTTGCGCCGGCTGCCCTGCGGACCATAAGGGGATACCGCACCATCTCGACTGAAGTAGCGGGCCTCCTCGCTGTGCTTCCACCCCACATTTAGTTGGAGGCGAAGGAGCGGGCGACCGTATAGTATCAGGTCGTTCACAGATTCCATCGTCCCCACGGGGTGGAACTCACGAACGCCGAGGAGGGAGAGATCGAAGGCCTGAGATGCCAGGCCCAACTGGACGTATTCTGGCGATGGAGGCAATCTCTTGCCTCCTCGCACCGTCCAATAGTTCGGGCCCTCTTGCCCATATTCGAGATATGGTGCGAGATTCGGATTGGGTTGACCTTCCGCCTCACGCAGGTGCTCACCGGACACGGTTGTTTCGGTCAGTACCTGCATAGATTCGGGCGCGGCACACACTCGAGGAGTGTCCGGCTTGGGCAGATCCGTGTCGTGTCCTCAGAGTAGTGGTGGAAGGGTGGGACCTCTCGCTCCCGGTCTTAGTCAACCACTTGATCGGGAGCGAGAGATCGTGGAAAGCGGTGGCCTCCTTCTGCGAGACAGTAATATTGCAGAAGAAGGCCGCCGAGTAGATCCGGAAAAGAGACCCGGGCTCCGCAAGAAGGAGAATGGTGCGG
Organism: Lasioglossum vierecki; assembly: GCA_028455595.1. NCBI lineage: Eukaryota > Metazoa > Arthropoda > Insecta > Hymenoptera > Halictidae > Lasioglossum > Lasioglossum vierecki. Next base: position 23,982,147 of record CM052337.1, read on the forward strand.
GGACGTCCCCCGCGCAACCGTGCGCCGCCCCCGATCCTGGGAGGAGAACGGGAGCGGCCGGGAGGAGAGAAGCAACGGGGGCACGTCCCCTCGTTGTCCGTTGAGCCCCCTGGTGAGAGGGGCGGTGATTGGGTTAGGGCACTGGGAGTTTCCCCTCCCTGCGCCAGCTTATGCCTCCTCCTCGATGGGGCCGGAAGTCACCAGAGCGGTGTGGCGTGGTCACCTTCCACGCCGCTGATTATTGCCCTTATTCCAAAGGGTGGAGGATGGGGGGTGGGGGTGAGGGAGTGAGCTGACCCTGGCTCCTGGAGGGAAGTTAAACTTCCCCCGAGGAAGTCCTACATCCCCAGGAGACCTTTTTCCAGTCTCTCGTGGTGGGGGTGCTGGTCACCTCCCGGAGGCGGGCTCCGGTGGGGGGCGGGGGTGACGCGTGGGGCGAGTGGTGGGAAGGGTCGGGGCGTACGGAGACGCCTCCGACAACCCTCTCCTGCCGGTGTCGGCGTCTTCTTGCTCTGGCCGGGTGGCGGGGGACCTACGGGTCTCCTGCTCCCAGCAGGGTACGATGGCCCCGGGAGCTGTGGGTGGACCGTACTGGGGCTCGGGAAGTTCAACACAACGACTCCAAGGATGGGGACACCGGGCTGGTCCCTCCGCCCGGGATCTAGTATAGAGCAGGGACAGGGGAGCTAACCACTCCCCGGGATACATGTTAGCTAAGGAGGTGGCCGTTTGAATTCGCGGAGATCCTGGCCCCTCCTTACAACAGCTTAGGCAGGTGTGGTGTTTTAGTGAGTTGGCCTCGGGGAGGGGTCATCGCGCTTTTTTAGCCCCCAGGAAGGTTGAGAAATGCATTTCCCCACGAAAAAAAGGTTAGGTTCAAAATGTCGAAATCTATAACATTTTTTTACACAGAAAGTTCCACAAAGAATCGAAATTGTATGTATGTCAAATTTATAAATTCATGGAAATGCATATTGAAATAATTATGCAGGACATTTCTCGAGCGTATGCCTCGCCGTGTTCACCGACTTGCTACAGTGGTGACATTGCGTTGTCGGCTCCCTCGCAAGCGCGGCTGCTGTCGCCTCCAGTCGGGGGTGAATTTCGTCAGTGGGGTGCAGGGGGAACGACGAATCCCCAGTCTTGGCGCAAGGCTCCATGCCTTTTGTATAGCGCGTAGTGGGAGACCACGTGGTACCTACGAGTTTCTCGTGCCTTCTTTCTTTGCGCTAGTATTACACTGATCGCTACTGATCCGCACTAGATCGCACATGGGTCACATTCGAATACATTGGTTCTTGCTATGTTTATTTATCTAAGGTATAGCTTATTCGAAACTATGGCAGTCTTACGTTGCAACAGAGCGTTCATGAATACGTAACATTCAATATAGTATTCAATACAATGTTTTGCAATTATCTCGAAAACTAAGTCCGAGCACCGGGTAGTTGTAATGACAAAAGTTGTTCAGAATGTTGTCTTTGACAACATATGTCAAGGCCAAGGTCATCGGAACTGCCTCCCCTAAACGTAAGGTTATTTATTCTTATCTATGAATTATATAATTAAGATGTAGTAATATAATTTCTATACACAAATACGAAATCTAATGGAACGGTCCTGTTACACTATTTGTGCAGCTAAAGGAGGCCCCCAGATCTTATTCCGCCGCTACGCTAATGATTTCCGAATTTCATATTTCACCTTTTCCTATAAACTTTTGTAACAGTACTTTTACAACTAATCGTTGCTATTACAACGAATAAGGTAACTAATTTTCTGAACTATACGATTTAAAGTAAAACATTTGTTTGGTTAAGTATGCTCTTTATTACATTATTTGCAATAATATTTGAAGCGAAGTTTTTACCAAGGATTGACGATTAAATTGTTCGACGAGCTGCAAGTCATGATTGCCACTCGATTAGTATGCTTTTTCTGCTACTCAACAAAACTGCCTATAGGAAATCGCAAGTGGTGTTCAATTTCACGAATGCAGTTCAGAGACAAGAAATCGAGGGGGCATTAAGTCTAATGTAGTGCCAATCAAACGTGACGGACTATTTATACAATCGATTGAAGATGATGATTTGTATTGAATCAGAAGTAACAGTCTAAGTAGTATTGTCACAAAAAAGTCCTTCGCATGCAGGCTAATGCAACACACTGAATTTCTCTGACCTATAATTTGTAATGACAATTCCATCATCAACGTTTTGTATCATTGATTCTACATTTTATGATTTAATGGCCCGTATTTGTTTAAGAAAATTTATATAAAATGTAAAATAAATTTATGTAATATATTCTTTTGTATAAATATACAGGCTGGGACACTAACTGTGTCCACATTGAATATCTCCGTTATTTGTAGCAATATGGAAATTTGCACGGTACAGACGGGAACATGTCGTAACACAAACATTTTCTGCGTGGGTGGAGGTATGGACAACATTTAAAGATCACCTTGATTTTTTTAAATGGAAATACCTACTTTCTGCATTATGGATCGATAGATCATCGAATTCTGAGTAAAAATACTAAAAATGTATTGACCTCCATCATATGTCCTAAATCTAATAGTTAACGAGATATCGAAACAATTTACTTTTTTCTTTGGATAATATCTCATTAACTATTTATTAGATTTAGGACGTATGAAGGTCAACATATTTATACTCAAAATTTGATACTCTATCGATCTATGGTATAAATAGTAGAACATTCCATTTAGACAAATGGAGGTGACCTTCAAATGTCCGAAATACCTCCACCTGAAAAAAAATTATTATCGCCACCGGATGAACCCCTTCGCAGTTTAAAATTTTAACTTTTTCCATATTATTACAAATTCGGAGATATTCAAGGTCGACACAGTTATTGCCCCACCTTGTATATGGTAATTATTTCGAAAGGTGGCCATACTCCGATTTTGATGAAATTTAAATATGTTATAGATTTCAACATTTAAACAACTTTTGACTTTTATAATATAGGGAGGTCGCTGTTAGTTTTCGAGATATTCGCAAAAACAATTGCTAATACTGTATTGAATTTTCCGTATTCTAGCACGCTCCGTGGCAACGTAAGGCCGCTCCGGCGCGACGTCTGTTTACTTTTCTGTGTAAACACGTTGTGGAGATGACAGAAAACAGGGTCTCACGCTATATCAATTTTGAAAGACTAGTCCTGGATTTTCGGATGCGTGCTCTTCGCCCGCTCCACGGCCTAACTAGAACTCATTCTATTCCGATGATTTTTCCATTACTAGTTCCTATTCCGGATGACAGCTGCAATGCAAAAATCATGGGATAAGAACGAGTTGTGGTCATGTTGTGGAGGGGCGGTGAGGGCCGGCGTACCAGGCGTACCGTAATTTCCTACCACGCATAGGAAATTAAAAGGATCACAACGTGTTTACAAAAGAAAAGTAAACAGACGTCGCGCCTGAGCAGCCTCACGTTGCCACGAATCGTGCTAGAATACGGAAAATCCAATACCGTATTAGCAATAATTTTTTGCAAATATCTCGAAATCTAACAGCGACCCCCGTATATTGGAAAAGGAAAACATTGTTCAAAATTTGTTGCTGCATAACATATTTAAATTTCATCAAAATCGGAGTATGGCCACCTTTTCGCAATAATTATCATATGTATATCCGTCAGCCACCTTTTCTCCTCCAATTGTAGAGGTACAAAAAATATTTTTTGTATTATTTGAATGGTTTGAAGGAACCGTTATATTGCAAACAATACATTTTTTTCGAAGTTGGCAAGGTCATCGGTATTTTTTGATGCATAATCACATATTTTCTTAATTGCATCGTGTAGCTGATTGAAAAATACATTCAGATGTGTAGAGTAACATAACCTTGAAATGACCTTGACCTTCGTAAATTGTCGTTCTTTTGCGGGGTAAGGCAATCAAACTATCTCTTCGAGTTATTGTGAAGCAAAAAATATTTGTTTCGTAATGTGCGTGGTGTCAATGGATCAAATATCTGGCTAATATATTTTTTTCGAAAGTAATTATTTTGAAATTATCAGTCATCAATGTTTTTTGATACATAGCTACAATTTTCTAAATTCATCGTGTAACTGATCGTAAAATACATTTAGGTATGTATAACATCATAACCTTGAAATGACACATCTCCTTGCACCGAGCAACCGAATATTAAAGTAATTTCAAGATCATATTATACATATCTGAATGTATTTTTTCATCAGCTACACGATGAAATTAAAAAATAATGTAGTTATGCGTAAAAAAACTCCGATGACCTTGATAACATCGAAAAAATCACCTTTGGAAAAAAATATACTAGCCAGATATTTGATCCATTAACACCACACACATTACGAAACAAATGTTTTTTGCTTCACAATAATCTGAAGAGATAATTGGGTTGCCTTACCACGCAAAGGAACGGCAATTTTCAAAGGTCAAGGTCGTTTCAAGGTCATGTTACTCTACACATCTGAATGTATTTTTCGATTAGCTACACGATGCAATTAGGAAAATATGTGGTTATGCATAAAAAATACCGATGACCTTGCTAACTTCGAAAAAAATTACCTTCGAGAAAAAATATTGTTTGCAATATAACGGTTCCTTCAAACCATTCAAATAACATACTAAATATTTTTTGTATTACCAAAATTAGAGGAAATATTTAGGTGGCCTGACTTGGGTGGACCACCCGGTCGTACTGAAATAAATATACAAAACTGAAATAGACATACAACCCTGAATTAAATATACAAAACTGAAATAAATATACAAAACTGAATTAAATATACAAAACTAAATAAATATACAAAACTGAAATAAATATACAAAACTAAAATAAATATACAAAACTGAAATAAATATAAAAAACTGAATTACATTAGTTGGTCAAAACAAATGAGATAAGGTTTTTTTGGAAGGTTGAGTCAACACTTTAGTACGGTACATCTATTTGTCGCGGTTGTATGTGTCGTACATTTTGCAACTGATTGTAGAAATCGCAGATGAAGGAGAGTTATAACTGTTTCGACAGCTTCGAAGGAAAACCTCTAGCAGGAAATTGGACGTTTAAATAATCGGTAACACCTGCCGACAGCTGCTACAGGCCAAACTTCGTTCTATCGTCTACAGAAGCATAGCAGCTTTTGAGTTATTACGACGTTGGAAATTTGATTGGCTTCCGGTTGCTGAAGAGCGTTTAATAGATCCATTCGCGAGAGCAGTACAGGTTAATTCATTTCGTTACGTATATTGTATTGGAATGTGAAAAAAATTCAATAATTAAGATTGGTTTTGGACATTCGAATTACACGTCAAGAATTTTTTACTTCGCTGAAATTAAACAAGATATTTCATTATTTTAAATTTGATATTGTAATTGATTTAATTCCTGCTGCAACTCCTTTCGTTGTAGTTTATGTAAACATTTCGTTGGTATTATGTTCTTTATGAAAAATAATGTTCTTAATGGAATGTTATTAATAGAATCATTAACGATTGCATGTCTTCATTATTTTAAATGTGATTTTATAATAGATTTAATTCCTGCTTCAACTCCTTTCGTTGTATTTTATATAAACATTTCGTTAGTATTATCTTCTTCACGTAAAACAATGTATTAATAGAATCATTAAAGATTGCATGTTTTCATTCTTTTAAATTGGATTTTGTAATTGATTTAATTCCAGCTTTAACTCCTGTTGCTGTATTTGATGTAAACATTTCGTTAGTATTATGTTCTTCATGTAAAATAATGTTCTAAATAGAATCACTAAAGATTACATGTTTTCTCTTGAATTTTTATTGCTGCTAACATTTAACTAAGCTTGTATTTTTTTAGGCTCTTAACAATGAATAAATATCTAACAGAAAAGTATTTTTTTTTAATTGGTGGAGAGCACAGGTTTTTCTAACCACAGCTCTGTACAATTCAATGAATGGAATTAATATGGCAGTATTTGTGTTGAGATGCATTTCGTTTAACAGGAGTTTCATTGTACTCATACCAACACTAGAATGTCCACGATACAATAGAGAAACGCATATTACTTTTTGTTTACCGGGACAATGACTCACGATGAGTCACGACCACTCATTTACGCCTCGTTGGGACTTGCTGTACATCTTGTTACCTATCCAATCGCCTCGAACGACAAATAATATGGCGACAGTGATCATCCATTGTAACGTTACAGTTCCATTGTGTTCCCTTGCACCAGCGCGCTTTAGAATACCGAGCGCCGCTACTGTACGCTGTACTACAGTTATTTTATCGTTTATACTCCTTTATAATAGTTTTCTCAACGGTAAACATTACGTGCTTACGTGCAGTGGCGCGTTACCCTGTGGGAAACTTGGGAAAATTCCCGGAGCTCCAAGTAGAAGGGGGCCCCAAACATAAAATCAAGATCCAAGATCCAAATTTTACGCTTTTCCCCGGGGATCCCGAAATTCAACTTTGCTTAAGGCCCCAACTAGTTCTTTAACGCGCTACTGACAGATACTAAGTCACCTAATAGCGTGGATAACAGTGAATTATTTTAAAATTTTTAGTTATAAAATTAATAAGTAAATAAATCCGGATGTTTAAAATTGTGATGGGACCCTCAACCTCGCTATCTGGGTTACATTATGATTTATTTCCTCTGTTCTGCTCAACAATGAATTATAAAAAAATTCATCAACATTCTACATAGCGGTATCCACGACTGTGAATTATTTCAGAATTTTTGATCGCAAAAGGGGGGCTCAAGTAAAAAGGAGCCTTGAACACAAACCAAGGTCCAAGATCCAAATTCTACGCCTTTCTCCGGGAACTCGGAAATTCTACTTTGCCCAAGGCCCCAACTAGTTATAACGCGCTACTGTTTATATGCCTGGTACGTATTTGCAATTGCAACTTATGTCTCGTGGGACCTCTCGGGGCCCATTCTCGTCAGGGCCCGGCAGCGCATATGCTTCGCTATGGGCGGCGGAATGAACTTTCTCGCACATAACTTATGCAGATCAACTATTACTCGCGACTATTATTCGGATCGGTGGTACAGTCGATAAAAATTTGCTGGTTCAGGAACCAAGACCGCCCTGGCGCACAGTGGTCCGGATGGAGAAATTAAGTGACATTTCGTCGAGAAATGAACTTTCTCATATTGACATGTACAAAGTTTGTATTGCTTCCTAAATATCCATCTATCTCGAAAATAAAGAAATTAATAAAATATAATAAAACTTGTAATCGTAACGTACACTTAAAGTTGGGCATTATGAAAATAGTTTGTTTCGCAAAAGAAAAATGCTTAGCTTATATATATATATATAATCTGGATGCTCTGACTCACCTATTTAATATTTTTTTCTCTGTTCTTCTTTTAAAATGAAGAGAATTTCTTTAAGATAAGAATTTACACTGACAATTAAACATTGATTTAAATAATGTATTTAAAAAAATAATGCATAGTGAATGCACGGAAATTGTCAAAATTCCTCATCTTTAATAAGGAATGTCTTTTGAGTTCCATAGTTCATCGCATGAATACAAATTGTACTATATTCTGTGCACTTTTCCCTATATAGTTATGCATGATTTACTACCGACATCGTCCATCCACGCAAGTTATTAATGTTTAAAGTGATTGTGCGAGACGCGAAGAACCTCTTCGATAGTGACATAGGTTTAAGTAAATCAGTCAATAAAGTAAGTAAAATGTTAATAAAAATAATTAAACAAACACTGAACATATTAAATTATTTATCATTAGCAAGTGATTATTTTTTCATATTTTTCAGTAAACATTTCATCCCTATAACTTTTATGTTTCAAGAGTTGTGACCAAAAAATTTTAATTTTTATAAATTATTACAAAAAATAGTTTGTAAACTTATAATTAAACAATCTTATTTTTACTAAAAAAGTATCAATGAAAAGTAATTAAAAAATGTTTTTTAACAAATGCAAAAAATATTTAATTACATATAGTTAAAAATTACTATTTTTTAGATATTTTTAGTGAAAATTTCATTGCTATATCTCTAATGGTTCAAAAGTTATAACAAACTGTCACTGAATTTCTCCATCCGGACCACTGTGTGGCGCCTTTTGAAAGTCTTTAGTTGTGGTCTGAATCAGTATTATGTAATAATGGAAACATAAGACTGACACGAAACATTATAAAATATATTTAGTTTTACATATGATACATATATATATATATATATATATATATATATATATATATATATATTTATATATTTATATATTTTTTTCTTATGTAAACTCGAGAATTTTCAAAGTAAAAGAACAATCCCTGTCGAGGTTCCGTGGTGTAGCGGTTATCACGTCTGCTTTACACGCAGAAGGTCGCCAGTTCGATCCTGGCCGGAATCATAATTTTTTTCGTTACGAAATAATTCATAAACGTTCTATTTAATAGTATACACGACTGTGAATTGTTTCAGAATTTTTGATTGCAAAATCTATGTTTAAAAAATAAGATTGTGATTGGATTATCCAATTTCACTAGCTAGGTAGGAGTTACACACGAATTATGTTTGATTTCTTCTATTCTTGCCAACGAGAACTTACTAAATAATGAACGTTATACTTAATGGTATACACGACTGTGAATTATCTCAGAATTATTGTATTGCAAAATGAATCTTTAAAAAATAAAATTATGATAGGCTAACGGTTAGCCCAATCTCACTATCTAGGTGAGAGTTACACATGAATTGTTTTATTTCTTCTGTTCTGCTGAACAGAAAATTACAAAATAATTCATGGACGTTCAACTTAATAGTATACACGAGTGTAAATTATTTCCGAATTGTTGGTTGCAAAATCGCTTTTGTAAAAAATCCGAAAGACATAATTATTTAATAGTGTAACAGGCCATTATTGTTCTTTTTGTTTCAGATGTTATCGAGTGAATGAACCGTATCTATGTTGCAATGTTGCTGTCTTCGCTATGAACGAGAGCCGTTGCTACACCGATTCGCCTGGGTTCGCTGTAAATCAGTCATTCAACCGGAATGGGAAGGCATTTAGGTGCGATTATCATCGTCATAACTCGCGCTACCGTACCGATATTATAATTTTGCCTTTAATTCGGTGCTGTCCGGCATAACTAACGGACCTCGGGGCGCATCCCCTATTATACAATCTCTGTTAGTATAGTTGAGTGTATAATATACAGGAATGCGAGTTAAAATACGACGCGTAGCCGGTTCATAAATGTATCTATAAACACAATTCGCACGGGTTCGAGATAGATGAAAGCCAGAGTAGGGGGGCTCGTGTAGGGACAGCACTGGTTTAATTGCTCGCGGGCAGAAGGGCGTGGACACAACTCTGCACGCTGTCCACTGATTTATCGGTCGTAATTGAAGAGGGGAAATCTAAAAAGGAGCTCCCAATCACGGACATTACCATCAATTAATTTCTTGTTTCTCGTTCGTCAACTTTTTACCACAATCCACACGTTCTCAATTCACTTCTTTATTTTTTATATCTTACGTTATATCCCGTGTAAATTTTATTAACGTATTTATACTCCATACAAATGTAAATAATCTATCCACCTCGATATAAGTGTTCGACGCACGGGGTATATATAGGGAGATTATTTAAATAAACTAAATAGATAGTTACTGTTCGACAGAACAGTTTGCCTTTCCCTGTGAAAACCAGGGAAACGCAGCTGTCCGGATTTCCCTTTCACGAAAATATGTTAAAAGAGGGGCTCGTTTTAGGGGGTCGAAGAAAAGCGTGCTATTCTATACGACCGACTGCGGCGACGACAAGGAAGATTTAGGCTTCAAACTTCAGCAACGATCGGTGTCACTGGTAAGCCATACAAATATTTTTAATATTAGAAATTTATTTTATCCGATCTAGGAACTCCTGTTTACATATAGTTTATTTTGGATTTCACACAGGCTTTCAATTCTTATACAAATCTCCCCTAACTTTATATTAACTATAATTTACAGCAATTTTTGTGTTAGCTGTAAATGATAGTTAAAATTAAGAACTTCTGTTTACCGTTTTCTATATATTTGAATTTTACGTTTGGAAACAGTTATTTATTTGAAAATTAGCATAGCTTTCAAGAATTTAAAAAGAAACGTTTCTGTGCATCTGTTTAGATGAATCCTAACATAATTATTTAATATCCAACTATTGAAAATAGAATTAGGGTTAGGATAGGGTTAGGTGGGTTAGGATAGAGTCAGGATAGGCGGATTAGGACGTAAAATTAATTTTAAAAAAGGTGGACTAGGAAAGAGTTAGGTGGGTTAAGAAGTATAATAAATAAAAAAGATAGCTTAGGATAGGTAGGTGAAAACGTTATGAGCAAAGAACAGGTGTGGCCTAAGCTACCACCACTTCCTTAGTATGCAAAAAGCGGGTGGGGGGAGGGGGCAGGAGTAGCCACCTAAGTGAGAGAAAAAAGGACCCCAAGAACTTGGGTGTCCTTGGGTGTGGGGTTTTACGGCACCCCCGGTGTCTCGGTGGTTTCAGCCCGTTGCGAGCGTCACCGAGGCTCGCGGGTTCCACCAGTTCCCCCACATAAAAAAAGGTGGGTGAAGACGTAAAATAAATAAAAAAAAGGTGGGCTAGGATACGATTAGGTGAGTTAGGACAGATGGGTTAAGAGCTATAAAAAATAAAAACGGTGGGTTCCGAAGTAAAACACATAAAGAAAGGCGGGTTAAGACATAAAATATATTTAAAAAGGTGGGTTAAGGACATAAAATATATTAAAAAAGGTGGGTTAGGATAGGTGGGTTAAGACGTAAAATAAGTTTTATAAAAGGTGGTTCAGGATAGTGTGAGGTTTAATTGAGTGGATTATTTGTTCGGATTATGACTGGAATATCGGCGTGCACACAGAGGAAGTGTCTCGCGCGGATGATGCGCGATATAGTCGTGAGAATTTCCTCGAGAAATCGTAATTCTCACGCGAACCTCACAATCGGAGCTTTCATGCAATTTCTCGACGGTGGGCCGCAGTCGCACGCCATTCGCCTTGTGCGTCTCGTATTCGAGAGATACTCGTCTTCTAGATATCCATGAGTTCTTCGTTTTCCTCTGTGGACTTGAATAAATATTGTTGCGCCCGAGTTTTCTTCTTCCATCTTTTTCCTAGCGTCGCTTTCTTTTGGGGACGAGTTTTGTCGTCGCGCGCTGCGGTGTTTGCGCCGCCATTATGAACAAACACAATTAACGCATAGAAATGTCCGCGCTCATATCCGGAACAGGAAATCCACGATGAAACACGTCCGATGGAAAGAATGATCTCTTGAAACTGGTAGTGGTTTTCGTTTTGCCACTTTCACGTATGGCCACATCACTTTCGCATCTCGAGAACCCCAGTTCGCATTCTATAGAGTTATTGCCAATCCCAGTTATTGCTTTTCTATATAGTATAGACTGTAGTCGTTCAACATCACTATAATAATTTATACCGAAGAATAAACTGTGAGAATGAATAAATAAATGTTTGACTCCTCTTCGATTTTGATGAATTTCAAATATGTCATACATCTCGACATTTTGAGCAACTTTCTCTTTTTCCAATATAGGAGGTCGCTTTTAGTTTTCCAGATATTCGCAAAGAACTATTGCTAATACTGTATTGTGCATTGTGAAGAATACGGAGAATTCGATACAGTATTAGCAATGGTTTTTTGTGAATATCTCGAAAACTAAAAGCGACTCACCTATATTGGAAAAGGAAAAAGTTGTTCAAATTGGCTTGCTGCATAACACTTAAATGTCACCAAAATCGAAGTGCAGTGACCCTTTCGCAATGATTTCAGAAATTATCCATTATTATATTTTTTTGTGCATGTCCCTTCTTTGTTATTAGACGAGTAGTCTTGTATCTCTCTCTTTTTTTATTGTAAATACTAATGTAAAAGGGCTTCAGTGCGTCTATAATAAATAATTATTATTATTCTTATTATTATTATTATAAATAATTATTATTATTATCATTATTATTATTATAAATAATAATATTAATAATAATTATTATTATTATTATTTGGAACCGTTATAATTTATATAAAAGAATGTATAAGTAGTACATTTTTAATATATTTTGTTTAAACGTCTAATAATTAGATCTTAAAATTCTGTTTTGATTTTTTAAAATTTGATTACTCGTTTGTTTCAGACTGCTCTGCATACTGGTGCTGGTTCGCCGCAGCAACTCTTAGAGCCCAGAATGGCGCAACTCGAGACCTTGGAGGCGAAGGTAGGAAAAAAGTATTCGTAATGTACTTAACGCATAACGGAAACAGAACTTTCCCACACTTAGACATTCATCGCTTTGAAATGGCACGTTTTGCCTTGGAACCGTACCTTTTTCCAAGCTCAAATGGTGTACGCAGACCAGAAACACATACAGGGTGTGACGTTTATCTAAGAACGGAGTAATCATTTTTCTCCGGTCTATGATGGTAGGGAGGGGAGATTTCAGGAACAAAATAAGTTTTTTAAATGGAACCATGTGCTTTTTTATCACAACACCATAGTATTTTTCGAGACGAATTCAACGATATGCCACATTGTGTTATTTATAAAAGTTGTATTAATGCTCTCGGCGCATTGGTTTGATCAATTTTTACTTAGAAGCAAATTTGCAATTTATCAAACTCAAATTTTGACGTTTCGATCTATGTTCAGATCATTTTCAAGAAAATTAATAATCACGTCTGTAAATTATTAAACAAAAAATTATTATATTGACTGTTGATATCAGTTGATTAACCATTAAATATCTGATTATGAAATAAGTAATTCACTTGCTTTATGAAAATAATGAAAATGATCTTAATTAGATACTGAATTATTTAGTGTTACGAAACATTAGAAATAAAAGGGGTCCATTTTTTTATAGTGTGCACCTACTATTGCAGTAACTGTAATTCATTACAGTAACTAATAATTGAAGTCAAATACATCTTGTAATACCGTTTTATGTAAACAAGAGTGTTAACTGTTTCACATAATTTTGAAAATATTTTTAGCCTGACTATTTATTATCCACACTTTACATCGTGGAATTGTTACGGTTCAAGCCTGAAGGTGTGCCATTTCGAAGGCACATTTCCAGCTATGGGATTTTGCGAAGGGAATGTTTTCGACACGTACAGGGGACGAAACTTTGCCTTAGGTGGTTCGCAGTTCAGACAGTAAAGGGCACTGACTCCTGGATCTGCAATCTCCCCGACCTGATCTGTGTCTGAGCCTTTCGATCCAAGGGCGTACCGCACCCTATATTTCCTCGAGAAATCAAAATTGATTTTAATCAAAATCCATATAGAAACTATATGACAAACTCACGTTCACACCTATGTTTAAAGTTACCATTCTATACATTCAGAATGAAATTCTAACTTTGACGAAAAAATATACAACCGAACTAGAAATATCGCACAATTTTTGGTCTGGGTTGTTGTTTTTATTATAAACAATTGTTCCGAGTTGCTGTAAACTTTTAAGGGCGAAATCGATTGGATATTACGAATTCACAAATAAAATGTGAAATATTATATGTCCTTGCTGACATTCTTCTACGAATTTCGTTAATTCAAACCCACCACAACGCATTCTGAATGTAAAACACGAGGAAATATTAAAACATTTGATGCACATTTCATGAAATGATATAATCCCTTATTCCCGAACCTTGATTGTGCTTGAAATATTTGATACACTGAATTTACACTTGATATAATACTCGTACAGAACCGGGCGTTTCACCTTGGAGCGTGACGGATCAGAGTGATTCGCGTGAAGAAAAATATTCAGTATTAACTTTGACGGTGCACGTAAAGTGATCATTCATTTTTATTCCCCAAAAAGGGACGTTTACTCAGGGCCGCCGCATGGGAACGAGTCGCCCGTGCTCAAAAGAAATTTAGTGCGGT
>CM052337.1:23996199-24019856 GCA_028455595.1 Lasioglossum vierecki
ACCAACACATGTAGGTCGCGCTCTGGATTGGTCCGTGTTTTTCGTTAATAACTCCTTAACGAAGCCTCAGATGACATTTTCGTAAAGGAAAATATTGTTTGAAATGATCTCAGCATCCTCCCATTTCCGGATGCTGAGGGAATTTCGGGATACCCTGTATATTAGCAGGAGGTCCTGGGTTTCAGACGATAATATAATAAAACACAACAAATGAGGGTTTTCTTTTTCTTTAGCAAAAATATCCGCGTGCCCTATCCACTAAATTTTGCAGGATCGATTCGTCAATTTTCTGCTGCAAGCGCTAGGTCCCCAGGGGCCCGCAGCAAACATTACCAGGAGGCTCTGGGTTTAGCACGATAATATAAGAAAAGACAATGGATGGGGGGTTCTCTTTTTCTTTATCAAAAATATCCGCGTGCCCTATTCACTAAATTTTGCAGGGTCGATTCATCAATTTTCTGCTGTATGCGCGGGGCCCGCAGCAAATGTTACTAGGAGGCTCTGAGTTTTGCACGACAGTATAATAAAACACAACGAATGGGGGTTCTCTTTTTTTTAGCAAAAATATCCGCGTGTCCTATCCACTAAATTTTGCAGGATCGGTTCGTCAATTTTATGCTGGTAGCTCGGGCCCGTAACATTTGCTACTCCCGCTAAGGGGCTTAATCCGGCACTGAAGACTGTCTCGTGTGGGACGCGCAAGGTCTGGTATCGCGAGTCCTTCTCTCTGGCAACAGTCAAGGCCAGATTTGACCTTTTCTCCACATATTACCAGCAAGCGGGATGGTGTGCTGGTTTCTCGACGGTCATCGAACGTGTATCTTTATGCGGATTGTAAACAATGACTTGCGCTAAATCTATTTGCAGGTTTGTAACTCGTGCGATTTATTGTTTTTCTAGATGGCTAGTATCGAGGTTTCTCTGTCGACAACACCGAGACGCAAGAAGGGCGGCAGCGTTTCCGGTGGAATCGCCTCGCCAGCTGGACACCGAAACAGGGAGCATTACAAAGAAGTGGATGCCCTCCGGATCGCGTTGCGTGACAAAGAGAATATTATTCAAACGTAAGTCAACACATTCTCGTTTTTATTTTCCTGTGATCGAATGTAATCTTTAGCTGTTGGATTGGAGCAGACCTGGGTGAACAATATTTCAACAAACCATAAGAAATTCAAATTTTTGCGAATAGTATTTCCCTCAGCTGTTAAATATGCTTCATTTGACACTAATATTAAATTACTGTCTCGAATATAATTCTGGAATATTAACAATTTCTTGTAATCAATTAGGGGATGTTGGATTATTATTGTTGATTAGAATAAGATATGCAATTCAGTCGTGAGAAAAAGTATTTCCAAGTATTCGTATTTCTTAGTTGAAATATTTTTTTATTAGGTCAGCATCGGAATCGACCGATTTCAAAGTAGCCAAATGTATCTGTTAAAAATTTCGAGTTAAACATCTTGAAACTTTGATTTTTTAATATTATCTCGTCACAATCTACCGGATTCTATAAAATAGTTATAAAAAATTTTGGTTTCAGATTGAAAGGACAGTTGTGCAACAGTCTAACGAATCGATTAGCATTGCGCAACGGTGCACCACCTTTGACCGAGGCGGACAGGAAGGCTACCGAGGAACGCCTCCAGAGGTTACGACGCGACGCGGACAATAAACGACTGGCGATTAAAAACTTAAAACTCGCGCTCGAGCGGCTCGACATCACCGAGTAAGTATAAAGTAGTTCGACGTCCATTGTGTACCGCGTCGTTATCCTTAAATTATAATTACGATGAAGCAGACGAGCCACCGTTCGCACATTTTACTAACCGTCTTTGTCAATTTAATAAAACAGAAAGGATAAACGAGGTATTCCAGTTTCCAACGCCCTTATCAATTCTAAAAAAATTTTTTTATAACCATTGAACCACTTGCAGGAGTATTTTTGATACTAGAAATACTTCCTCTGGGCACAATTGTTATCATCGTACAAATATAAATAACGTTTGTCAATATTGACAATATGAACTTTGTCAATATTTATTAAACGTAAGAAAATATTTTCTATAGCCATTTTGCAAAATAAAAAATCCCTGAAACTGTTCGTTATAATTAATAGTACTCATTCGGGAAAATACACACTGTCCGCTCAATTTTCGGTTCCCCTTCAGAAGGGAACCCCTCCTCAATTTTCAGTTCCGCTTCAGAAGGCAACATCTCCATTTTCGGTTCCCAAACTATTTTATATAATAGAAAGATATAAATTAATACATAATTGACAGAGACAACAATTTTATTATCCAGCTTCTTGGAATTCTGACGAACTGTGCGAGATGCAGAAAAATGGAAATTGTTTGTTTCAGTAATATCGACGTGCGAATTCAACAAGCCGAGTTGGAGTACAGACTTGGGCGGGAGGAGCTCGAACTTTTGACCCTTCGGGAAGAAAGTCGGGCCCTTCAGGCTGCTGTGGAGCTGGCGGAGTCTCAAGAGAAACAAAAGAACGACACGATATTCAGGTAGCTCTCCTCAGATAACACTAACACCTTTCCTTGCATGTACACGTGTGTCCAAGAATCGTCTATGCCATAAAATTAATGTAAAATTACTTTTTTCCTAGAACTAAACCCTCTTACTTCGAAGCTGGCAACATAACGATATAATTCAAATTATATTTTAGAAATTAAAAAGATATTCACGCTACGTAACGTACCCCTCTATACGAAGTAACGTTTTTGTTCAAGTATTTTCTTCATAGCATGTGATCCCTTTAAAATATATTTCACTATTCTATAGGTATGCCATCTAATACTGTGGTGCCCACAGTGGTTCGGAACCCACCCTAATGACCTTAGTAAAGAGTTGAGAGCGATGTAAAATAAATAAATAAAAAAAAAATACATTTCACTATGTGCAGATAAAATAGACATCTATGTAACTGATAATAGTAAAATGATAGAAATGTGTCAGCAAAAACGCTGATCATTTAGTTTATACGGTTCTACTTGATACAGTGGCGCACCTAAGATTTAATCTAGGAGAGCCCTAGTTGATCAGAATGCCCTTTTATTTTTTGCAAAAATATTTGTTATCGATAACCGGGGCTATTATTAGACAATTTTGCATGCTAAACATTTTCTGCTGCAAGCACGATGCATGTAGCGTTTGCTATATTGCTAATAATAATCCGACGCTGCATATTAGAAGCAGCTGTTCTAGGGTTTAACTAATTTTCCAACGTTCTATTTCGTTTTTCTAGAGAGGGAGTGAGGGTCAAGGCATGCTGGCCACCTCCCTGAATGCACCACTGACTTGATCATTTGTTTTTGATTGTTCTTAGTTGTATTTCCGGTTCTACGCAAGTGACGATCCACGCAGTGGAGGTTAGCGCGGACCCGAAAAGCCCTCGTTTCGGGGCAGGTCCGAGGGAAGAGGCGCCTGGGCTTTACGTCGATTGGGCAGTCGAGGATTCCGGACTCTGCAAGGGAGATAGGTTCGAACGTATTCCTTATTTCGACCCCCAGAGTGTATACAGGGGGTGTGTCCGTTAAGTTATGTCACTATCTTTTAGACCTTTCCGATAGTGTAATGAAAAAAAATCACCTCATAGAAAAACATGCGCGGCAGAAGTGAAACTTCTCGCAGTCTAGTAATGTTTAGAAGTATGTAAATTCAGATTGGAAATGGTAAATAATCCTAATGAAACGACAACAAGATGAGGAACAACTCTCGATGCAGTATTTGCAAGACATTTAAACAAAATTGAATTAAGAATAATATTTATATCAGATTTTAGCTAAAACAAACCAATTGTTTCAATGATAGGATTAAAGAAAATCATAGAAAAAAATAATGAACGCCTAACGCGCTGGCCTTACCCACCGCTCGCAATGGAGAGGAGAGCGGGTATAGAGCGCAACCCCCACTTTTGACCGTTACGCTTTTTCGTGTCACGAATTCTGTGACGGATACTTGGTGAGGTACATGTTGCGCATCTTCTTAAATCTGAAAAAATGCTTTTACGTAAAAAAAAAGTAAAGGTCACCTTGAATTTTTTAAATGGCACCACATGCTTCGGACATCATGGGATTGTTTCTGACGTCGAGATGAATTTAACAGTGTATTACACTGTGACCTTAAAATGACCTGAAACTCGGAAATTTTATGCAAACGTAATTTTAATGAAAAAATTATTTGCTACAATATAAATCAAGTTACATCAGATATTCGAACAGCGATCCATTTTCTACGTTATAGAGCTCTGCTCTTTGTATTAGACCTCTCGTTGTCGCCATAATTAGGCGTCTCAGTTTATGTTTACTCTCGTAGCTTCCCATATTATGTATTCATATTTATCACTTCAAGTTCAGAATCATCAGTTTGTCATCATGTTATCATGATCTAATCAGCTTGTATAGTATTCCTTCAGTCGTAGTTTAGTGTATCCACGATTTGAGAAAGAAAAATGTATCGAATATAACGTAAACATAGAATGAGTAGCACTCCGTGTGTGGTTACGCCAAGTAGTTCAGCTATCGGTGGAGAACAATACAGCAATCTTGGTATTCGGTTCTCAACGGGTCACCGTACCGTGAAGCGGCACCGGAAGTTCGCCGTATGCCCCCGCTAATTGCACCTGCGACTCCGCATGATCCCCATCTTCTATCCTCCCAACCATTTTCACGTGTTCCCGACGGAAATTCGTTAAAACCAAACGCAGCTGCGTTTCGAGTCGGCGGTACATTCAGTGCCGGGTTAAGGCAGCCCGGGGCCCGTAGTAAATGTTACCAGGGGGCTCTAGGTTCGTATAATCGTTGTTCGATTCCAAACAGACATGCCGACATACCCTTTGCGTCGGGACAAATTTATTACGATCCCTTCTGGTGTCTGGCCGATCTTCGGACAGTAAAAGAATACGAATCCTCGGGTGTTTACGCCGAAAACTTTCTAGAATTAAGCTAATAGCATTAGAAGCAGAGCCATAAAATCACACCGCGCGCCCCTCGCTCCAGTTACCGATCGCCAGGCAAGCGAAAGACCCAAAAGTCATGCAGCAGGCCTTACAGCCCTTACAAGCGGCGTTCGAGGCAATGTACGCCTTGCACCGCACGTGCACTTGCACTTAGCTAAAAATGTTCATGCTGTTCCGGAGTCCTATAAAAAAAACGCAAAGTACAAAAATTTTTAAGGGTCAACCTGAGGGCGGAGACTTCCTCCTCCACCGGAGAAAACTATCCACAAAGATCCTCCTCCCTCAGGTTGATTAACAAATAAGAACAGTTTTACCCCCAGGAGTTGTCACCACCGAGACGACAACAGAACAGACCCCGGAGCACAAAATCAGAATCCGATACATAGTCGAATAAGACACAAGCACACAGCTCTTGCCTACCGTCGTCAGTCCGGATTTCTCCAAGGAGAAATAGAATATAGTTGTTCAAGTCCGCGAATCGTAAAAACCGGATAAACTAACATTCGGCCGGCGACCGTGTCTTGTATGTTTGAAAATAAATTATTATACAAAAAGGGACGAAAATCTCTTTTTCACACGACATTTCTACAATTGTATAATAAAACACAATGAACGACTTTTGGTTTTTTAGCAAAAATATCTGCTAACCCCCACATATTCACCAAATTTTACAACGTCAATTTTCTACTGCAAGCGCAGGGCCCGTATGCTACTTCTACTACGAGGGAGGGTTAACTCTTTGCACTCGGAGTTATTTTAACTCGAAAATTAAACATTTTTTCCACCTAGAATATTTCCATTCTCTATTATCGTTCAAATTTCATGGGTATGAAATTGACGTAATAACTCGTACAACACTTAAATGTTTAGCAATTGATTAGATAGAATAGATATAATAGATTAGATATATTCAATAGTGTAATTTTGTAATAATGGCACAGCAATTTTTAGTGGTGCCTCAGAGTCACCACTCGAGTGCTGAGGGTTCATCCGGCACTGGTTGTATTGTAAAAATATGTAAAGAATAATATTTATTATTAAGAATTTAATATGTAAACTATTTCAGGGGGGTTTTCTATAAATAATCTAACCCTAAATCGTTTGTATTCGTTTCATTTTATTTGAAATGTAATTCACAATCTAATAACCAAATTGACTCGAGAAATGAATGTTATCTAACTTATTTCACCCCTTATTTTTAACCGAAGATATCTTTGGATAATTATTATAGTTATTTCTATATTTATCATTATAGACCCTGATTAAACTTGAATGATATTTTCTTCTCACCCAGTCAATATTACGAATCCCTAAATAAATTGGAGGAATAGTTGATTGATTTTTATCTATTATATTAATTGATGCTTCTGCCTGGCATACTATGATCTTGATGAAACCTTAACCCTTTTGCTGCTAAGTTAAGGACGATGAAAACGTATATTTAAGGTGTTAAGGTAGCTATCTCTTGTGAAAAAGATACCGACCAAAACCTAATTAATTTTATTCGATATATTTTTGTGTATCTGACTACCGGAAGTGTTCCAGAAAATTGTAGGGACAGTTATGTGGGACACCCTGTATTTGATCGACGTAATGTATATTGCATTACAAGTGTATAGGAGGGAAACTTGAAAGTTTTTTCTTAATTACACCGAATTAAAGGCAATCGTGTTCTCGTCCGATTACCGAGGCTAAACAATGTGGAAGGTGAGTGGTGCTTGGATGGGTGACCGCCTAGTAAAAAGCAGGGAACTGGACCCGGATGCTTTTCACGTGTTGTTGGTAAAATAGGTGGTACTTACCTTAATAAACTGTAGGGCCCCGTGTCGAAGTAACCTTAATAAAGAATTGAAAGCGACGAAAAAACGAAACTAGTGAAACACCGTCTGTGAATATTCCATGTGTCCGATGTCTCTCGGCACCCACCTTAATAAACTATAGGTCCCTTAATAAACTGTAGGTTCTTTAATAAACTGTAGTGCCCCGTCACGAAATAACCCTAACAAAGAGTTGCAAGCGCTGTAAAATAAAGCAATTGTAATTTGAACGACGACATTGTGATTACCGTTATTCGCAGGATCTTGGAAGTGAACGGGAAGCTTGTGGTGGGTGCAGGAAGAAGCGACTTGGCGAGATTGCTGGCTGTCGCACCCGACGCGGCGCAAATCGTGGTCCTTCGAAAGGGCGAGTCCCTTGCCGCACTCCGCACCCTTCGATCAGATAACCTCAGGCTGACTCACAGAATCGGATATCTCGAGGAACAGGTTAGGGATCTTCTAGCACCCAACAGAGCCGAGATCCCCGCCGATCCTCCGCCGAGTCGTCAGGAGCAAGTTCAGGTGCTGGATTAATCAGAAATTATTACGTTTAGATATTAAAAATATACGATCTTGAAAGGTAATGATAAGAAATGTCGGATGTGCAGTTGGTGGGCGAATTAAGTGGACGTCCTTTGAAGACTGGACACCCTAAAAAACAATATTTTTTATAATTACTATTGCTCGGAATTTCGAAGAAAACAGTGGAGGCCACAGTTTTCCATTTGTTTATCTGTGCCTTTTGTCTCATCGAAATCAGTTGACCAATAAAAAAGCTATAAGTATTGAAAGTAGCAAATAATTTTTAAGTTTTGTGCTTACACAAGTTTTGTCATTTATAACCATAATTTGTCATTTATAATTATTTACGGCTCGTAACCTTCAGCGATGTCCGTGAAACTTTTCACACGTATAGAACTTGTTCGATTTCGAAAGGCATATTTTTAATTTTTATTATTTCAACCCATGGTAACTTTAAATCAGTTTCTTTTATAAATAAGCTATCAAACTTTCTTTCTAACGTCTAAAAAAAGGTAAAGCGTGGACACATACGATGAATGTGGAAATTGTTAGGACTCTTGAAAGAAATAATTCCACACACTCGATCGTTACATTAATTATTTTAAAAAAATTAAAGAATGAGTTGTAACACAATATCATATTGAGCATCGCATTGGGACGGATGAGGGTTAAATAATGTTCGTACGAAATAACCAACTCTCTGAAAACAAATTTTCTAGGTTTTCCAAAAGGGGCCCCAGGTGACAGCGTTGGTGGCAAATCTGCCGGACCTAAACGCAAGAAATTCGACAGAATTGCGGCAAAGTTTGCCCACGATAAAACACAGGCACAGTGACCAACCGAAGCGAGTCATGGACCCGAAGATTTTAAAAGAGGTCGACGCCTCGCCAGACAGTCTTTTAAACAATCATAATAAATCAAAGAGCAGGCAGAAGCCGCAGGGATTTCATATGACCGGATCTACGACAAGTCTAGACTACAAGCAAGTACAGATGCAGTCTCAGCTGCAACGAAGAAGACCTCCTCGCATTGAATCAGCTATAGAGCATCTATCGAAAAATCGCAGGAACTCGTCGCAGACGCAGTCTTTGGATTTTGATTCGGAACCAACTTATTATCGGTTTCAGGTACGGTAATCAATTTTTATATACTTTTATATAGAATAGCGAATTACTGTTCGATGTAGCAGCGATCCATTTCTCTTTATTCAGATAAAGGACTCAAACTTTCTGCTTTTCTCCGATGTATGATGTATCTGGTATGTGATCTGATAGATTTGTACTTGACACAGCTTCAGGCGAAGTTTTAATCCTGTGGGATCGATAGTTCAGGAGTTATGCTTGTTTAAAGTTCAAGCACTCCTCGCAGAACCACTAGAGGTCACCCTAACCTATAAAAAAGAAACACTTGAACTTTAAACAAGCATAACTCATATACTATTGATTCCATAGATTCGAAACTTCGACTGAAACTGTGTTAGTTATGGATCTACTGGACTGCATACTAAATACATCATAATTTACAGGAGAAAGGCAGAAATTTTGAGTCCGCGAAGGCGAAATTAACCTGTACGTTGCTACTCTGTCAGCCAGTCCTGCTTCAAGTAAGTTCTGATCGATCTTTGTGGCCATGCCTTGTGAAAGGTGGTGCTCTTTGTTGGATTGTTGTGTCAGCCAGGAGCTTAACAATATGTGGTTGTAATAATTTCTTGATTGGATAGCAGGCTACTTGAATATTCTTGGATATTGTTGTGTATTCATGTATAGTCTTAAATAATCTTGAATATTCCAGTATATTCTTGTATTTTTAAGTATATTCTATTATATTCTTGTTCATTCTTTTTAAATTCTAGTATATTCTTGAATATTCTTGTACATTCTTGTACAATCTCTTAATTATTACACACTTGTAATAATTCCGTGTTATACTTCAGGATACACAGTCGCGGACGTCAGAGAACTCTGACGTGTCGATGGTGTATAGTTCGCAAGACACGAAGTCACGTCCTGCGCCGCCGAAGAAACCGCTTCGACTGTCCCTTCATCGAGCAGCAAGCCTTCAATCCGTGGAAAGCGCGCCGCCCGCTTCTCACTACGATACAGCGAAAAAAGCGACGAAGAGGAATCACAAAGGTGAATCACCGTCTGAGAAAACCTCACGAGGAAATGCCGGCGAAGAAACAGCGAATCAACTTCAAGAATCGCACTACAATTCGCCTCAACCACCTTCTAGAACTCCTTCCAGAGCGGAATCGTGTCAGAGCGCGCTGAGATGGCCGTCCCCCAAACCGAGACCGCATCTGGCACCGGTCACGATGGAAAAGTGGTGCTGATTCACGAGGAAGACGATTTTTATTCTGTAAGATCGGAGTGGCAAATAAGTCCGTTCGGTATTTAGAGTGGAATTAAACAATATTTTTTGATACACAAGATCAATTTTAATCGATTATATAATCTTATATATATTATATTATATAATAATATAATATTATATTTATATATATGTATACTATATACATATAATAAAAATTAATTTGCTGTTTGTTGGTTACGACATCACGGGAGAACTGCTGGACTGATATGGCTAATTTCTTTTTTAAATGTTCGTTGTAGTCCGCATCAGGTTTTTAGATTAAGAAAAATGGCAATAGTTACCCGGAAATATGATAATTCGGGAAAAAATGAGACTATCCACACCGCGGTCGCTGCGAGAGGGCCACGACGGCGTCACCCCTACTACCGCCAGATGGACAACGCGACGTAACGAGTTTCTCGAAAGTGCAGTGTTGCGCGGGCGATATTAATATGCGTAGCGGACGCTGACATCATCCAATATTGGCTCATATGTCTTGATCTTAATCTTAACTTATGGTATGATTTGCTAAACCTTCCAGTTGAAACAAAGCATTTCTTTCTTTTGATTATTTACTTTAACATCGATCTAGCAATCGAAATCGAAATGTGAGTAAAACACCTTGAGATTTATGGTGATTTCAAAGTTAATACAAGAAAGTAAATAATCATTTGGTTGACATGAAATTCTGTCCATGCGCGGAGAGTCCATCGTTCAAAAGATTATGGCGCATTGTGCGCCGCCCGCAAGGGCAACCCGCCCGAAGGGTGGTGTACTGAAGGCACGCTACGAGCAGCAGCTAGTAATATAATATATGATACAATCGATTAAAAATTCATCTATGTATTATATCTATAATACAGAGTTGGGCAGTATTTAAATACAAAAGTATCTAAATCCGGATTCAACTAAAAGATACAAAATTTTTAATTAGTTACTCGAAGACTTAGATACAAATGTATCTTGTATCCGACGTTTAATTAGATACTTTTGTATCCAAAGCAAAAGGATCCGTAGCTACGGATACATTTGTAACTAATTCTTTAACTAATTCAAGATCCTTTCGGATCATCTTTTTTCGGATTCGCATTTCGGATTATATTATATTATATTATATAATGAGACTATATATAATCGATTAAAATTCATAATGTCTATCAAAAAATCGTGTTTAATTCCTAATTTACTTATTAGGTATAATATAATACTAGATTATATAATAAAAAATATATATGTATTGGCCATCTTTATCGATAACCTCTTTCCGCCAACTTTATTACACTGCGTTCGTAAAACGTCTAGTGCTACAGTGGTCGATTAAGCCAGCGGTGGGGTCTGTAGTAGCTATCATCAGAAGGCCCTTTGCACGATAATATAGTAAAACACAACGAGTGACCTTCTTATCGCAAATATATCTGCAAACGGTGGCTACCTACAAAGTTAATTTTTTACTGCAAGTGCGGGGCCCCGTAGCATTTGCTATTCCTGCTACGGGGGTTGATTCGGCACTGGGCGGACGAATTACTGTATATTTTTCTAGGAATTAGTGGCGGATCAAGATAAGTGGGGACTCAAAACGGTAAAACTAGATTTACGAATAAAATCGTGCATGTGGCACATTCTCGTTATTAACTTGCTACCACTTTACATGATCATAACTCCGGCCAAAATTATGGGCTCTAAGTGGTCGCTTAATCCGCCACTCTGGGGGCGTATTAAATGGACATCCTTGGAAGACGGGACACCCTAAAAAGCAATTATTACGTTTAAACAACAAAATATAAACGATCTTGACGAGTTAGGAAAAACTCGGCCACTGTTTAGGAAAGCATTTTTATCGGTGAAAATATTAAAACTGCAGTTACATTTTGAAACTACACGATTTCCTAACATTGTGCTACAACGACAATTTGACAAGCTAAACATTTTTTTATCGGAGATGCTTCTGGGGCCCTAGAGGGCTTCTTACCACTTAATCCGCCACTGATAGTGGTATGATAGCACGATAGAATCTATTTTTATGTACAAATTATATAATAAAGATGCAGTAATATAATTTCTATCTACAGAGGAAACTAAATCTAGTGGAACGGTCTCAGAGCTCGAAAGGATTTCAAGTTTCACTTTGTTTCAATTCCAAGGTGCACAGTGAATTGAGAGAATATTGCGATTAAAATACTAATAGAATAAAAAATAATAGAAATGATTCCATTTGTTCGATAACGCTGACAAAAGAAAAGCGAATGGAACTTGCACTCCTACGAGAACCGAACAAACTTATCTGCCAACCCAATATATTAATTTCTTGACTGTATACAGTTTACGCAATCATTTTAAAATGTATAGTTTTATCTTTCCGAGAATTTATCTACATCTAGTGTTACTGCGAATATTAAATTTGATCGGTGAAACCTGATATAGTAAATGTGCCCTTCTATTTAGAAACTACCGAAGGTACAAATAGTTTTATAGATTCCGATTAAATGGTACGAGGAGCACATTTTTAGTACAGGTGGATATTTGTATAAGTTATTCACTAAAGAGATATGCAAGAGATTAGTTTCGTTCTTTAAATGCAGCTATAGATGCATATCTAAATGTATAAACATAAATTAAACCCTATTCGCCAGAATTTGGCTAATTTAAAAGAAAAATGTTTGTAATTGTCTACATAAGGTTCTCAGGGAAAGAAAAATTGTAAAAGTTGTCTTGAAAAATGATGGTGCTTCTTTCTACGGAATTTTCATGTGAACTTGAAAGACCATAACTCTCGATTCGAACGACGGATACGCGCAATTCTTTTTTTGTTCTCTTCGTTATGGTCTTGGATAAGTTTTCGGGAAAACAAACACCAGACAATTACAAAAGGAAAATCGTCGAAAGTGAGTGAACAAAAACTGTGAAAAATATATAAGTACAAACTATAAAATGCATATTGAATTGCAAACTTTTACATGTTTAACACTTAACTTCGATTAGTAAAATAACCGTTTTAATATTTATTTTTCAATTAGAGAAATTATAAAGATTCTTTCATGAAAAATTATTGAATAAATTTCTTTGTTCGAGCACGTATTATTATAAAAATTGTGATGAATCTAAATAAATTCAGTCTAGTAATTATTATAAAACAATACACTCCCATTAGAAATTATTTGTTCGAGCACTTACTATTATAAAAATTGTGAGGAATCTAAATAAAGTCAGTCTCGTAATTTTTATAAAACAATATATATATATATATATATATATATATATATATATATATATATATATATATAATATATTATATATCTTGTACGGTTAGCGTGAAACAAATATCTCGAGGTACAGAATTTCGTAATAAAAAAGTATAAATAATTTTATTTTCAAAAATATAATAGTTACAAAGGGTATTCCCAACACTCACACTACAGCTCTCTTACAGAGACGAGCCAGAAGACTGTTCATTTGTAGCAAGCTGTTAATTCCGTCTACTATGCCCAAATGAGTGATCCCGATCTCCTGTAAAAAAAAACATGTTCGATTAGTTTATAAAAACTCGTTTAGGAGTTTAGGCCATAGAAGAACTATTTAATCTTTAAGATACGACACGATGTCGTCTGCTTGTTTCATTTCCACGTTAATAAATACCGAGGTTGTCTTACTGTGGTCTGTTTCTTCAGAGGATACGCTTATAGTTTTAATAAATAACTAATACAATAATAATAATAAGTAATACTACCCCCAATCTTGATACTAGAATGCTCCACCACCCATTTGTCGTCTTTGCAGTGTCGATTTCTCTTTTCTTAAGTCGTGGAAGTAGTTTTTCCTGATAAACTATTATATTCAAGACTTCAGTAATTTTTTCTGATAAGAAACAGTTCTCTTTAGATGACCCTGATAGTCGAAACTATTATTTTCACAAGTTTAGTAAAACAGGAATCGTTATTCTGAAGGCTACAAATGATATTGAATTTAATTTCCACAAAAATAAATAGCAGGAAATACGATAGATATTATTCAAAAACACTTGTCAAAACATGCTCAGTTCACAGCCAATCGAAAACACATTTTCCAGCAAAACAATGCAGTTGTGCCTTCAATATTAAATTGTTAATGCTCTCAAGGTTCACAACGGTTCGATCATTTGTAACTCGATTTAGAAAATAATGTTGCAAATACTAAAGTAACTCCGACGTTTAGATTTTCCTTTAGAGCATTAGTAATTTAATATTAACAATAAACAGATTTTTTAAGAATGGCCAGCGAGATCTCCGACTCGAATATCATCGAACACCTTTGGAAAAAATTATCCAGAGAGGTGTATTCTAAAGGAAAACAGTTTAGTACTGCGAAACAATTGGAAAACTGCGTCGAAATGGAAGCAAATTAAGCATAGAACGATTGGAAACTTGTATAAATCTATACCAAAAAGAATGTTATGTGTTGTAAGAAATAAAGCTGTGTTTTGGTGACACGAAATATTGATAATCGACGAGAACAAGCTCTACGTGTTAATTTCTTACAGGAAACATCACCTGCCTTGTAGTTTTATCAATATTATTGCATTTTGTAGAAATACTAACGAAAACATTGTATTAAACAACGTCTTAATAAGTAACTACACCTTAAAAAATATACAAAAACGTCGTCACCCTTACGAACACTTACCCTAACAAAATCTAGTTTCAGGGTTTCGTCGATCGGAAGGTTTTTACAGACTCTGAACACATTGCTGATTAAATCTTCTGCGGAATAGCCCATTTTCCACAGATCCTCCATTACCTAAGCATGATACACGTTTTACATTATTAAATATGTAAGTAAATACTTAACGAAACAATTCTAACATTTTAATTTCATTAAATATGTAAATTGTAAGCTTTGCGAAACAAATTTAACAGAATATCTTACCGAATACGCTTTCGAGATATCTCCCTGCGAGCAAAACTCGAGCATCTGCTTAACCAGCAAGGGATGTGGTTCGTCGCAGACTTTGAAAACATTCTCACTGTTTACGTGACTGAAACCGTTGAACGTTGACTGCAAATTATTCAAGGCCTGTCTCATGTCGCCCTGCGCAGTAAATACTATCGCTTCCAACCCATCATCTGTGTGCGAAATCTATAAATATACTCGATTTAGTCGATTATAACACCGTAGAATTGTTGTACAAGGAAAATAGATCTCTCTTCCTTACATTTTCTTTGCCACAGACTTCGAGAACCTTCACCAACACCTGCGCATCCGTCAGCTTTCCATATCTCAGCATGGCACAACGAGATTGTATAGGCTCAATAATCTTCTCACTGTTGTTGCAAGCTAATGCGAATCTTGTCGTGTTACTGTATATCTCCATAGTTCTGCGCAACGCTTGTTGAGCACCATCAGTCATGCTATCCGCTTCGTCTAAGATCACTATTTTATGCTTTCCTTTTGGGAGATTGACCTAACTCCGAACAAACACAAAGTATTTGTTACTAATAAATTCTGTGTACAAAAAAGGCGTAGCGTAAAGCAGATTACTTATAGAAACCTTCTTCTGAGCAAACATTTTGATCTTGTTTCTGACTACGTCTATTCCTCTGTCATTTGAGGCATTCAACTCTAGCACGGATTCTTTGAAAGCCGCTCCCAGCAGAATGCGAGCCAAACATAGTATCGTTGTGGTCTTCCCAACTCCTGGTGGTCCTGATATGATTATGTTCGGACAGTTTCCATGTTTGGCGAAGATGGATAGTCTGGATACTGTGTCTTCGTTCCCAACAATGTCTGAAAAGACATGTGGCCGGTATTTCTCAATCCTGAAAACAGTTTTATCATTACTGCAGGTCTTTACGAGTAAACTTTCCCTCTAAATTGCAATAAACTGCGGTGAAATAAATTTTCTCTCCGAATCACAACAAGCTGTAGTAAAATAAAACTTTCTCTCTAAATCGCAACAAGCTGTGGTGAAATGAAACTTTCTTTCCAAATCGCAACAAGCTGTGGTGATATAAAACTTTTTCTCTAAATTGTAACAAACTACAATGAAATCAATTTTCTCTCTAAATTGTAACAAGCTGCGGTGAAGAATATAAGTAGAATATTGAAATTCTTCGAATATTTATACTGTTGTAAATTGGACCTACCAATTTCAACTATCTTTTCATAATTTAGTAGATATTTGTTAAATAATGAAAACATAACCTCAATTAGTTGAATCTGAACGAGATGTGATTAGTATTGTTATTAATTAAGACGTACCATGGAAGATGCAGAGATTTCTCAGCTTTTTCTTTCGTTTTCGAATCAATATCACTAGTCGACGGGAATATTTCTACATCCATTCTTTCTTCGCCGGTGGTTGCGCCTGCCATCTTCGAAATTTAAGCACGAGACGCGCGAAATCGAAATAAACATCGATTATACGACTAAATAGAGATACATTTCGTTAAAATTTTAGTCGATCGATGTAATCGATGTAATAAATAGTCGATAATAAAGGATTTATTTAAATTTTGAATAATTGATATTCCTGTTATCGAAATTGGTTGACGAGGATTATGTTAAAAATGTTTCATTTAAAAAGGATTGTGTTTTAGTTTAAAGATTAAGAGAGAACGACACGAAAGATTAACAGAAATCCTTATTTATTAATAATTAATTGCACATTGCGAAGATTTCAATACTATTTTTAAATATAATTTCAATACAAAATTCAGATTGCAATTGTTGTAATTATATTTGTACATTTATGCATAAACCTAAAATTTATACGTAAAAAAAATTACTCGTAACTGTTAACGTCTTTTTTAAATTATTTTATAGTAAACTTAAGTTCAATAGGAAGCCTAAAGAGAATGTAGGGTATAATCACTTATATAAATTTGTGTTTCCACCCTTTGCTTTTATCACAGCACCTTTTCAAAATTATAATTAATTTAAGTTTAAATATAGAAAATAATTAACTATTATAACACAACTACAACAGTTCATTTTATCATTAAATGTTTAATGCTCTCGGCGCTAAGGTTCGATCAATTATTACTGAGAAATTAAAAAAAAACAGTTAATTTAGTTAATTTTATTCTATATTTCAAGTTATAATTAATCTAAATAATTATATTTAATCTAATTTTGCAAATATGTTGTGATAAAAGCAAAGGGTGGAAACACAACGTTAACAGTTAATAATTAAACCTAATTAACGTGGAAATTTATAAAGTGTTCTCAGGGTCCACAGTTTTCTTTCTCGACGTGCCAAATAATTTCCACTGTAAACAAAATAAATCGCACAAAAAACACAGAAAATAAAGCATTTCAAAATCGATTTTGACTCGTCCACTTTTAAATGCAACTTAAAAAATATCTCGCAGAGGTCTCTAGCGTCACTACGAAATTTTTCGCAAGATCGTCTCGCTATTCTAACCATCTGGTCGGTGGTTTGCGGAATGAGAATCCAATATGGCAGCCGTCGTGATATCTGCACAAGTCAGTGTCGTGGAAATGTTTTGAACTCGTTGAATAATCGTGACAACCGGTCGACATACTGCGCATAGGTTAGTAAAGTGAAACTACGTCTCTCCCGTGCTCTCGTTTCCAAATTCGAGTCGATCAATTTGTGTCAGGAAATCGGGCATCTCTTTAAAATCATTTTTCCCCACACGATTCGACTGTTCACCGAATCCGCGGTGACGTCCAGGGAAAGGTTACCTTTTATTATTCAACTGTTTGTTTAAACGCGCGCGCGTTGTTTCACAGAAATTACGCGATCGTTCTGTTTTTGAATTGTACGTTCGACGCTGCTAACGGAATTTGCGACTGTATGCGTGTGCGTTTTCAGGAGGGTGTGTGCATGTGCGTGTCAGGTGAGTGAATGTGGTCGATGTATGAACGTGCGTGGCTTTTGTCGCAGAATTTTCTTTTTTTTTTGGGTTTGTACGGTTTTCGATGTACATACGTGTACGAAATGTTGGTCGATTGTCGCGCGTGTTTGGACAGCAAGATAGAAGATTTCAGTGCGTCTTTTTGACACATCTCTCGCCATGCTGCGGGAACAGCATGGTGTCCACGAGCTACCAACTACTTACTTTTGCGGATTGCGGAACAACGTTCGGTGAGTACATAACAAATTTGTTTTTTTATATTAAGTTACTGTCGGGTCACTACAAATCTATTTTTCAATATTAAATTACTAACAGTTCAAAAGAAAAATATATTCTTTAATATTAAATTAGTATGAGGTCACAACGAAAATATATTCTTTGATATTTAATTACTATGAGGTCATAACAAATCTATTATTCAATGTTACATTACTGTAAGTGCATAACAAATCTATTTTTCGATATTAAATTACTATAAGTTCACAACGAAAATATATTTTTTAGTATTATATATATAAATTACTGTAAGGTCACAACAAATCTATTATTCAATATTAAATTACTATAAGTTTACAATGAAAACATGTTCTTTAATATTAAATTACTATGAGGTCACAACAAATCTATTTTTTAATATTAAATTACTATTGATTCACAGCAAATCTATTTTTTAATATTATATTACTATAAGTTCACAACAAAAATAAATTCTTTAATATTAAATTGCTATAAGTTCACAACGAAAATATATTCTTTAACATTAAATTTCTATGAGTTCACAACAAATATATTCTTTAATATTAATTTACCATAAGATCACAACAAAAATATATTCTGTAATATTAAATTACTGTAAGTCCACATCAAAAATAAATTCTTTAATATTAAATTACTATAAGTTCATAACAAAAATATATCCTTTGATATTAAATTATTATCGATTCACAGCAAATGTATTTTTGAATATTATATTATTATGAGGTCACAACAAAATTCATTTTTTAATATTAAATTACTATAAGTTCACAACAAAAATAAATTCTTTAATATTAAATTGTTATAAGTTTGCAACAAAAATGTATTCTGTAATATTAAATTATTATAGTTCATAACAAAACTCTTATTTAATATTAAATTACTATAATGCACTCAGCTCAAGGTTCAATCATTTGTTACTTTGTTTACAAAGCAATTCTGCAAGCTACATTTTGTTCATGTGGTAGCAACATTCATTTTCAACTACCAAAGTAATTCCTACATTTCACACCGGGTGTATTAATTTTTTTCACTGATGTGATAGTGAGTAGTTTTCTTAACAACGTAAATTACAAGTAATTATTTGTTGTGCAGTGCTAAATCTCTGATAATTGTGTTAGACTTGCGCGCAGACGGAAGTATCGTTCTATTTATTTCAGTGTATGTACTGATAATAATTTCCGGTCGTTCTTGGAAGAAATTTTAGCACTGATAGAACTCTTTTGCGTATGCCCATCTGATATCCCTGTGGACGTTTTATAAAACCGTTTATTTTTATTTAAATAACCACTGCAGAATTATACAGGTTGTCCCAAAAATGTCCAGAAATTACATTTCGATAAGGTATTTACAGTATTCAGTTTAAATGATATAAGGAAGTTGCAAACACATACATAAATATATTCGAAATTTTGAACAAGCTTTTCGTTAACGATATTGCAGTAAATCCTCGTTCACTGTCCAACAGCCGTTTTCTGCACGGACAATGATTGTGTAGGGACACTATTTTTATGTCTATATTGTTCTCAGCGAAGTAGTCTTTGTAGATTCTAAAATATAAATCAAAATCGTACTTAATTCTGTGAAATTTTATCCTTCAGCATTTTCAACAATTTTTAGAAACTATAGATGCACTGAAATATAAATCGAAAAACACTTACATCAATATATTTTAATAAACTAAACACATGTAGAGAAACGCACTCTGAACAAGCTTTTTATTAACGATACCACAGTAAATTCTCGTTTATTGTCTAACAGTCGTGTCCTGCGCGGACAGTGATTGTGTAGGGACACTATTATTTTATTTTTATATTGTTTTCAGCGATAGTAGTCTTTGTAGATTTTAAAATATAAATCGAAATTGTAATTAATTTTGTGAAATGTTATCTTTTAGCATTTTTATCAATTTTTAGAAGCCATAGATGCAGAATGGTCCATGCGAGGTCAGTTGCAATTAACGAAACGATGGATTCTCTCGATCTATAAATAGAATAGCGAATTATTGCGATCGCCCTGTCTTTAGAATGTCTAGACCGGTATCTAAAAGAAGAATCGTGTGCGCAGCGTGCCTTCAACTTGGAAGAAACACATAATTTTGGATCTCTTTGTATGCTAATTCTGTGCGTATGCTATAGGTACGATTTTAAATGCATTGAGCAGATTTTGGTATCTCCGGTACGTGACGCACTTTAAATTCGCATAATTAAATCGTTTCGTATCGGAAATAATTGTTTCGATATTGCAATCTGGATGATTCACAGATAAACGCGTTGAATAAATGTTTTAGTAAACAGCAGAGTGATGTATGGGATTTCAAAATAATTACAGACATTAACATATTTAATGTTAAGGGGGTGAAAAGTGCCTGTATACCTATATACAAAGAAAATACTTTTTGTACTAATTTACAACCCCATACGTAGATATGGAGGGTAGCAAAGGCCTCACAAAGAAAATCAGGTCTCCCGGATTTTTGTTGTCCTGTTGGATTGAAAATTCTGAAAAAATCAGACATTTTCAATCAGGTTATTAGTATGCACATATATAAATTTTTTCAAAATTTTTTGCTCAGCAGAACAGAAAATACAAAACAATTTGTGTGTACCTCTCATATAGACAGTGAGATTGGACCATCCTATCACAATTATATTTTTTAGCGATTAAAATTAAAAATTTGTAATTAAAATTAAAAATTCTTTAATAATTCACAGTCGTATATACTATTAAGTGCAACGTTTATGAATTTTTTCGTAAGTTTTTGTTTAAAAGAACAGAAGAAATAAAACATAATTCGTGTGTAATTCCAATCTAGATAGTGAGATTCGGTTATCTTATCATAATTTTTTTTTTAAAACATTGAGTTTGCAATCGAAAATTTTTAAATAATTCACAGTCGTGTATACTATCAAGTAGAACGTTCGTGAATTATTTTGTAATTTTCGGGTCAGTACGAGTTAATTAATTTTATAATAAGTTTTCTAGCAAGCGTCTTTCCGCAGTTACCACTTCCTAAATTCTAAAAGCACGAGGGTACGGAAAGATGGTAATGATCCAAGCGAAGATATATATCTTTGCAGCGATTGCCAGTTGCGCGATCCTCTCCACCAAATCTCTAAATCAACCATCTTGGCACTATTTCGCAGTGCGCCCTCGCGACGTGGACCTTGTTTTGATTGTTGTCCAAAGCAAAAAGTTTTTGGCAGTAATTAACAAACGGCGAATTAAAATTTTGCATTATTTCCCCTTTCACCTCGGCTGAAACGAAGAGCATTTGAATTACGATTGCTCTGTTTCCTTGACCTTTCTGCTCTGAAATTGGCACAGCCGAATGCTTCTGCATTAATAAAACTAATTTGCGATATTGAGCATGATTTTAGATTAATTCACCGAAATTTTACTAAGCGATTTATTTTTTTATTTAAGCGGTACTTCTCTCCGATTTCGATGAAATGTAAATATGTTATAGATTTCGACATTTTTAAAAACTTTTTTCAATATAGGGTGGTCGATTTAGTTTTTGAAATATTTGCAAATATTTGTATTTTTTAGTGGTAATATCTTTTGTCCAGGTCTGCTTTCCTTTTATCTGAATTATAACAATTACAATTATTTTAAATTACAATTGAAATTATTTTGTATTACAATAAGAATTTTAAATTACAATTACACTGAAAATTAAATTTAAAATATTCGAAGACATTAGAAACAATTGGAAGGATAAGATATTCTTTAACGACATTAACTTTTGAAACAAATTGTCTACCATTTGCAATACATTTGATCAGGTTCATTGACTAATTTTGAATATTTATGTAATAAAAACTGAAGCAGAACGTTTCCCAACGCATGATACGTGCATGCGTATGGAAAAAATGGGAAAGAAGCGACGTAGTTATATTTCTGTAGAACCCTTCCACGTATTTATGGAGATATGTATATAGCCGATGAAAATATTCAGGAAACCATTCAAGCAGGGCTGGGGAAAATAGTATTTTAAATGTAGTAAGTAATAAATAATCCTATTTATTTATGAAGTATGTGTGAAATCTTGAAAATAAAATATTTTATTTCATGCAGTAATTGTTTGCAAAGAAAATATTTTATTTCATGCAGCAATTGTTTGAAAAGAAAACATTTTATTTGATGCAGTAATTGTTTGAAAAGAAAATAATATATTTAAGGCTGTAATTGTTTGAAAAGAAAATAATATATTTGAGAAATAATATATTTTGTTTTAAGAATGTGAACTTTGTCTTTATTTTCCATTTTTAATTTTAAATATTATTGCTGAAAATAATGGTTCGCATTTAATAGATTTATTAGTAGAAAATAGTTATGTGGTGATAAGATCAGAGCTGGGGAAAATAATATTAAAAAATATATATATTTTATTCGAGGCAGTCATTTTTGAAACTAGTATTTAATTTGAAGAATATTGAAAATATTCGGACTTTGTCTTTATTTTCAATTTCAATTTTAAATATTATTGCTGATAATAATGGTTCGCAATGAAAAGATTTAATATTTAAAAAAATGTTTTATTTTGTGGTTCCCTTTGTTAAAATAGAAATATTTTATTTTGTGGTTTCGATTGTTCCGTAGATTCTGTGATTGTTTAAATAGAAATATTTTATTTTCGAAATTGTATATCTCAGTTAAAATACTATTTTCTTTAAGCAAAATAAAGTCGAAAATATTGAATAGTATTTGAAATATATGTTACGCCAAATAATGTCCACGATAAGAATCCGGTTGAATGGAGGGGGCGGGGGGGGGTGGTTCGAACAATTCTGTCAAATTCTTATGGTGATTCATTTAATTTCGCTGTAACCACCCTTGAATCAACACACGTTGCACGTGTCCCGTTAAAAAGGACGACGCGTGCAATGAATTATTTTTAAATTTATTTATACGTTATACCTTGACCTTTTTCTTCAATGAGATGGCAATGCGGTAGAGGAAGACTGCTTTATCACTTGCACTACGAGCTTGTTTATTAGGTAAACACTCTTTGTATCATGGTGGGGACAATAACTTTGTCCAACTAAAATATCTACGTTATTTTCAGAGGCGCACAAGATTTTATTTGCTACTTGGTAGACACTAAGGGCCATAATGTAATCATTGTGACACGATATTGTTATATGGACTGTTTATTTTGAAAGTGGTGTAAGTTTAAAAAAGAAATGTGATATCATATAATTTTTGATTGATTTTGTGTAAACTTTTTATTTGGAACTAGTTAATGTTTAACTGATATTCTTAATTTGCGATTATTAAGATTGTAACGATACTTCCCTGTTTTTTTTTTATTTGACGTGTTTTATTTATTTATTTTATTTGTGTTTTTTTTATTTGAATAGACAAATTCTTGTTACGATTGTAAAATCATGCGAAGTATAATAGTTATTTCTAGAGCTCCGTAAACCTAGTGTTAATGTCATAAATAAATACCATTGCTTTGTTCGATTTAAAATTAATTAATCAAAGAATTGTTGTCAGGATGATTATATATTATCAAGGATTATTAACATTTTATTATGACGTTACAAAACTAGTTAAAAAATTCCAATGCTCTGTTCGATTTAAAATTTGCCAATCAAAGGATTACTATCAGGATTTGTATATTTTGTTAAGGATTATTAATAGGATTATTATGACGTTGTAAAACTAGTTAATATTTAATATGTTAAATAGATGATAATGCTTTGTTGAATTTAAATTTGCCAAATAGAAGAATTATTATGATGTTATAAAACTAGTTAATATATAAGTACTTAATTGCCAATGCTTTGTTCAATTTAATAATTGGCCAATAAAAGGATTATTATATATGATCTAGGATTATTAACAGGATTATTATGATGTTATAAAACTAGTTAA
>CM052337.1:24026007-24038643 GCA_028455595.1 Lasioglossum vierecki
TATATATATATATATATATAAGAAACCGATCAAAAGCTTTCGACGCGAGCATGGACATCGACAGTATTCGTATATAATGCGGCAACATTGCATTTGTCAAGTTGACAACGCTGTAAACTCTAGCTTCATGCTTCAAAAAAAGATAGAACCGTCGAAAAACTACGAACACGGATTACGGAACACCTCCGCACCGTTATGCCCGAACAGAAGAAGAAACAAGAGGCAGCCGACCCCACACAATCCATAATGGAAAAAATGCGGAAATGGGGAATCCACTATGATGGCGGGAAAGGAGCTGAAGATTTCCTCGACCAACTGGAGAGCTTCCGGAAGGGGTACGGTGCAGACCCAGAGGAGTTCATTACCGGGGCTAGCAATAGTATTCCGGGGAAATGCACTCCGGTGGTACTGGAACAAAAACGAAAAGTGGAAAACATGGAAGGATTTCTGCCAAGACTTCCACCAGAGATACCTACCCCGGGAGCGGCTACTGGATTTAGAAGACAGAATCCGCGAGAGACTCCAGAAACCAGGAGAGGCGGTAGAGGAGTACATCGACGAGATGGAGACAATGATACGCAGGCATGGCGGGTTAAGGCCGGAACAACGCCTGGAGCGGACATACAGGAACCTACGAGCGGAGTTTAGAAAGTTCATCCGTAAGACGGACGTCCGGTCAGAGGACGAGCTCATGGATCGAGCACAAGAACTCGAGAAAACGTTAAAGGAGGAACGGCAGCAGCAAGCAGCCTGCCAAACACGGAAACCGCTAGACAGCGTCGACGAAATTAACAGCAGCTACGACCGCAACACATGCTGCTGGAGGTGTGGACAGCGAGGCCACAACCGGAGGGAGTGTCGAAGGACACCACGGTTGTTCTGCTCATACTGCAGGAAGGAAGGCCGAACAACCGCCCGCTGCCCATCCAACGACCTACTGGGAAACGCGAATCAGACCGGAGGGAGAGGCACCGTCCGGTCATACCCCAGCTTTACGCCTCGCAAGGAATCAGCACCGACAACCGAATCTTCGTCAAGGTAGAGGCCTACGGCCAACAATTTACGGCATTAGTCATACATGCGACAGGACGTAGCGGAATGGTGCCGAAGCCAGGGCGCCCACGTACGGGAAAGAAACCTGTCCGTCCGAATTGCCGATGGGTCCTCCGTGGCCCTGAATCGCGAGCTCGAAGTCGTGCTCAAGTTCAACGATAGAACCATCAAACTCTCATGCCCGGTCCTGCCTACGCTCTCCCAAGCGGTACTCCTAGGAGTCGACGCGCTACAAGGATTAGGAGCAACCCTCCTCTTGGGAAATCAAAGGTGGGCATTCCAGGAAGAATCAAACACCTTAGACAAGCCCGAAGGCCTCCTAGGATACACCGAGAAACAGGAGAAACAACTCCGGGAACTCCTCGAACACGAGTTACCACAGTTCAAGACCATCCAAGGCCCCACACACCTTACCGAGCATCACATCCGGGTGGGCACCGCCGAACCCATCAAACAAAGGTACACACCACGGAACCCGGCAACACAAGCAATCATCGACGAGGAAGTCGATAGTATGTTCAAGGAGGGGATAATCGAGCCGTCCACCAGCCCGTGGAGCTCCCCGGTAGTTATCGTCCGGAAAGCCAGTGGGAAGCCGTCATTTTGCATAGACTTTCGAAAAGTGAACAGCGTCACCGAAAAGGACGCCTACCCCCTACCCCAGGTCCAGACCACCCTAGAGAAGCTGAGGGGAGCCCGATACCTCTCAACCTCTTCACCGTACCGGGACGCGGCCTTTACCAGTTCAGGGTAATTCCATTCGGACTACATTCAGCGCCGGCCACCTTCCAGCACCTATTGGACTCCGTCATCGGTCCACGCATGGAGCCATGAGTCTTCGCCTACTTGGATGACATCATAATACTGGGGGCCACATTCGAGGAACATATAGCTAACCTACGAGAGGTACTACAATTGCTACGTCAAGCCAACCTCAGGATAAACCCTGAGAAGTGTCACTTCGGTCGTACAGAGCTACGATACCTCGGCCACCTGGTCACCAGCCAAGGAATCCGGACCGACCCCGATAAAGTGGAAGCCATACGTAGCATTCCACCACCGACCACCACTAAAGAACCCCGTCA
Source organism: Lasioglossum vierecki (assembly GCA_028455595.1). Taxonomy (NCBI): domain Eukaryota; kingdom Metazoa; phylum Arthropoda; class Insecta; order Hymenoptera; family Halictidae; genus Lasioglossum; species Lasioglossum vierecki. The sequence continues at coordinate 24,028,146 of CM052337.1, forward strand.
ATTTCTAGGGATGGTATCGTGGTACCGCCGGTTCATCCCCCATTTTGCAGATACCGCCGAACCACTGCACCAGCTACTGCAAAAGCGCCAGGGATGGCACTGGGGAGAAGCTGAGAACCAGGCCTTCGAAATGCTGCGGACTCAGTTGGCCACCGCACCCGTCCTAGCCTGTCCCGACTTCAGCCAGGCATTCACCTTGCAGACCGACGCAAGCCAAAATGGACTAGGCGCCGTTCTAATTCAGGAAGTAGACGGGGAAGAACGCGTCATTTCATACGCTAGCCGAACTCTCAACGGGGCCGAACGAAACTACTCAGTTACCGAGCAGGAATGCCTGGCAGTGGTCTGGGGCATTAGGAAAATGAGGCCATACCTAGAGGGCTACAAGTTTACAATCATCACTGACCATCAAGCCCTTAACTGGTTGCAAAAAATGTACAACCCCTCGGGGAGACTCCCCCGCTGGGACCTAGAGCTCCAGCAGTACGATTTTGTAGTACAGTACCGCCGGGGCGAGCAGAACCTGGTGGCGGACGCGCTATCACGCCGACCAGAAGAAGCCGGACCAATAGAACCACCAACAGAGGCATGGTACGCACACCTCCGAACCGCCGTGTAGGAAAAACCAGATAAATTCCCGGAGTACCGAATCCACGAAGGTCAACTGTACCATCATATTCCAGACGACGTTGGATTCCGACCGGAATGGGAATGGAAGCGATGCATCCCGAAGGAGGAGCGTAGTCGCATCCTCCAGGAGATGCACAACGACCCCACCGCAGGACACCTTGGACGAGATAAAACCCTAGCAAGACTCGGACAGCGCTACTTCTGGCCACGGATGCGCCGGATGGCCACGGCAGCGAATGTCTTAGCTGCCTGCAATACAAAGCCATACAGCAAGCCCCGGCCGGGGAAATGTTCACCGCCCCGGCGATGAGCCCAGGTGACATAATCACCGCCGATCTAGTGGGTCCACTATCACGGACGAGCCAGGGGTACACCACGCTCGCAGTGTTCCAGGATAAATTCTCGAAGTGGACAGAAGTGAGACCCCTGCGACAGGCAACCAGCCCCGCAGTCACCCGGGCACTAGAGGAACTAGTCTTCTTACGTCACGGTTGCCCCCGCATAGTCATTACCGACAACGGCCGACAATTCGTGAGTCGGGAGTTCCGAGGCCTACTACAACGGTACGGGGTAACACACCGTACAACTCCCCCCTACACCCCCCAGTGTAACCCGGTGGAAAGGACAAATCGAGTCCTGAAAACCACGATCGCCCAGCTAACCGCCGGCGACCACAGAACCTGGGACCAAAAAGTCGCGACCGCCATCTTCGCATACAATACCGCTCGACATGAAACAACCGGTCAGTCACCGGCATACCTAACATACGGGCGAGAATTGGGAACAAAGGGTACCGACCGGGCACCAGCCGAGACCCGGAGGGAAGACGCAACCGCCGACGACTATCGGGCCCGAGAAGAAGAGATTTCCCGACTCACCGAGGCACACAAATTCACACGGACCACGCAGGCACGGGCCACAGAAACACAACGAAAATATTATAACCTGCGCCGTCGGAAATGGGCACCAAAGATAGGGGAATCGGTCATGCGCCGAGAGCACCCCCTATCGTCAGCAGCGGCAGGCATCTGTGCCAAGCTGGCACCAAAATTCTCAGGACCGTACCAAGTCCGCAAAATCCTAGGGCCAAAGGTAGTCATCGTACAAGCCGGGAGAGGAACTCACCATAAGGTACATCTCCAAGACCTGAAACCGTGCCACCAAGAAAACCAGGAAATAACGAGTACCGCGCACGACCACCAGGTGGCCACCACCATGAGACAGGTGCTCGAAAGTAAAAAGGACGACACACCGACCATATCATAAGCACCGAACCAGCCGAAAGGATCAATGCGTCAACCATGAGACCTAAAGAATCTCATGCACAGAGCAAATCCACGGCAACCCCCCTAAGGGGGAACCATGCTCGCCGTTCGCTGGAAGCGCGGACACGATACCGGCCACCCGCCGGAAACATAACAACCCTACCAACCCGGCGAGGACCACCGGATCGAATACGACCACCACCGAGAGACTCCGACGAGGTCACCGGGAGACATCGGGTCGCACACCGGCCCGCAGCGGTGACTCCACCGACACCACCAGCAGCGCCGCCTCCACACGAAACACGGGACGAGTACCTGCACGATCTTCGGGAGCTGGATGAAATCATCGCCCTGTACGAGGCAAACCCCCTCGGAGCACCCGAACCCCAAACCACCACGGTGGTAGAAACACCCAGCCCCTCCACCATGCCCGGAACACCAACCAAGACACACCCGGACCCCAACACCGTAAACCCCACCGCCACCTCGCCCACAACCAGCCACCGACCGCTACCAGCAAAATCCATGGCAGTAGAGGGGACAAACGAGAACTATAACATTAGGATAGACCAACTACGTCCAGGCCGTCGACACCGCATCCCACACCGACGAGGCTGGCTCCACCTACGGGTCACAAAGGAGGGGATACTCAACCTCCAATTTAAAAATGTAGGAAAACAATAAAGTAGACAAAGAGAAATCTCGGGTATTCGTTATTTCACCCATATACATTACTAGGGGAAGTTTCGCGCCCTGAAGTAAGAGGGGGATGTAACGGTTACATTCTTACCGGCGTGAAACTATCCCCAAAAAAGACCACCGCCGGAACCCCGTGCCCGCCGCGCCAACAAGTACGCCGCGAAACCACGAGCGCGACTCGCGACCGCGAGAGGGCCACCGCGACAAACCGGTTTCTCGCGAGAGAAACGAAGCAAGCTCGGAGATAATTACCTCGGGCGACGAGCAGTAAGGGAAGTCAGTGCACCACCGTCTACCGACCAGTAGTCCTTAGAGGCGAAAACCGACCGACACCGTGTGCCAGACTTTTTGACGTGAGAGAGCGAGAGAGTGAATGAGTGAGCGACTACCACCTTCTTTGACCCTACCTCCCACCCGTCCTACCAACCTTCCTGGCCCGAGTGGTGAAAGACCGACGGGAATCCCTCCACCTCAGAGGCGAGAGGCCGAGTACGAACCAACCCGGCCCGAGTGGTGAAAGACCGACGGGAGTCCCTCCACCTCAGTGGCGAGAGGCCGAGTAGGAACCAACCCGGCCCGAGTGGTGAAAGACCGACGGGAGTCCTTCCAACCGAATGGTGAAAGACTGAGTAGGTACTATCTATCCGCAGTGGCGAAAGCCGAGTGGTAATCCTCCCTTCCACCGCCCCTCCGCTGCACCGAGCGACCGCTGGTTCGAGCAACCGACATTCCGAGTGATCGCTACATCGAGCACGGCTCCTCCTACTCAGTACAATTATCGACCGCCTACCGCTGTCTAGATTCACTTTAGCTCTTCGGGGTTCCGCGACCTTGGACAGCCGACTGACGTGGCAACACCTTCCACCGATCCGGGTAACCGTCACAACTACCTAATACTAGGTCCACAAATTTTAATTATAAATCCTATCACTCAATTGTACTACTAGGATGCTGCGATGCTGATGGCAATTTCACGATGATTGAAACTGGATACGCTGGTAGAAATAGTGATGGAGGCATTTTCAGAGCCTCTACAATTAAATTCATGTTATCTAATTCACAAATTGACATTCCACCCCGATCTAATCTTCCTGGCGATGATTGTACGTTCCCTTATTACTTTGTAGGAGATGAAGCTTTCCCATTGTTGCGATATTTATTAAGGCCTTACTCAAAACGGATTCTAGACAATACAAAACGAATTTTCAACTACCGTTTAAGCCGGGCAAGGAAACGATAGAATGCACGTTTGGTATAATGACAGAAAAATTTCAAGTACTCGGTACAGCGATACGTTGCCGCGATGACAATACGGTCAATAACATCATAAAAACTGTTTGCGTGCTTCATAACTACGTTAGAAAAAGAGAAGGGCTAAAATATTTACCGCAACAAGTGGAACAAAATGTCAATATCACTGGTTCTGCCAACACCACTGATTTACCAGCTCAAGCTAAAAAAATAAGCATGTGTTCAACCGCTTATGATATCAGAGACTATTTAGCACATTATTTTCTGACTCCAATGGGATTACTGACATGGCAGTGGAATTATATGGTCAGAACATGAATAAATGCCTATTTTTTTCATTCTTTCTTGTTTCTTTGTTTGTCGTTAATTTCTTTGTTTTTAAGTAAGCATTCTGGAATGTTCCTACAATAGCTACAGCTGTAAAATATTGAATTTATTAATAAATTAAAAGCCTGACCTGACAAGTTCATTTCTTTAGCAACTTTGTTCCACGCTATGTCGGTGACACCCCTCTTGGAATACGCCTCGAGGGTGTAATCGTATAACTCTTGATATTTTTCTACTTCACCAACAAATTTTAAATTTAATGCCTAGAAATATAAGTTCATTACCATTGAGTGCAATGTACTAAAACTACAAAAAATAATGGCCAAATCAATGTCAAACTTACCTCCATGAGGAAATCGCACGAATTGCACAATCCAGTCAACGGTTTCGTTTCACTACCGATCGCACGCAACGTGAATCGAGGCGATTTTAATTGCGGAGATTTGAATCGACCACGAATCGACCCGTGTGCGGATTCCCATGTATTTACATAGGAAGTCAAGTGGGGAGAGAGTCTCATGCGATTGGGATCGCATAGGCCAAATCGACGATCGACCCGTGTGCGGACGGCCTTAGATCCAAAAAGGTAAATACGCGATGAGTGAACGATCTAGCAAGCGAGTGCGAATGACAAATAATAAAGAGAGCATAATAACATATATATGACAAGTAGAGACAGTTTTTTTTAAAGAGAGCACGAGACAAGGAGATTCCGATTCTAAGAATTAGAGAGTTTTAAATGAAGCGAACACGAGTACACGAGACACGAAGTAAAACGAGAGATTTAATAAAGGATTCTCAATCAAACCCACATTGAATCTTTGCGTGGGATCGCAAAGAACACGGAACTCTTTCCGCGTCCGCGTCGGAGTAATGTCGTTTCGTTTCGTATTGATTCGATCGGGATCGAAAAGTGTGGTATTTCGTGCAGTGTTCATCAATTATGTGAAAGTGTGGTGTTTCCTGTTTTGTGTTTCACTGATGTAAGAAGCAAATGTGGATTTACTACTGAATAGATGAGTTTTTAACCACTTCGCTACCACGGACGTGTTATCATGCGACTTCGAAACCGTTCGTAAAGGTCACAGACGTGTAAACACGCGCCGCAATGCCGTTTCCGAGGTGCCACGGACGTGTTATCCCGCGATGCAATGTCATCGTCACGATGTTTTAGGACGCAGCTATACATAACATTTACTTCTTTGCTGAAATAATGCAAAACCAGAAGGTTGCAGATTCGAGTTCCGCTGGAATGCCCGCGATGAATCGAAACACACGAAGAATGCACGCATTTAATATGCGTAAGTATAATGATGGTAAGAATTGGGCTGAGGAAGCAGAGCCTCCTCAGCAAAGACCGACTGGAAAAGGAAAACCTACCAACCGATCACGCAACTTTAAGAAGGATGGAAGACCTCCTCATTAAAGAAGGAAAACCAAATAAGTCAGTTGTAATAGCAGATCCAGCTGAGGTGATCCCTTTGATTACAAAGGCGAGTAAGGAAACACTGAGGGATGAACCTCTGTGGCAAGAGGGTCCGTATACCGGTACCCAACTCGTCACATGAGTGTACTCGCAGAACACGGATTTTTCAACGTTCCCTGTCGTATGTGAGAGAGTGTATGGGGACCTGGAAGCGGAAAACCCCCGCCTAAGAAGAGATTTTTCCCCCTTTTGTGCATTTATGCATACATATACCAGCATCCTGAACGCGGTGGTGATCGACCACGTCCTCACAGTGAACGCTGAGGACAGGTATGCAGATGAAGAGTCACCATTGAACTTGGTTCCAGAGGATATGGTGATACCAGCTCTAATAGCGGAGTATTATAAGCTGATCGCCAATTCTATCACCCCGCAAGGGGATATGGCGAAAATCAATGTTGGAATACCACAAGGGCCGATTTCCGAGGTACCTGCCGAAGGAGCACATCCACAGCAGGACAGGATACCATCGGCAGCTTTGGGAGATTGACAGCGCAGGACCACAACAAGTATGAATGCTACGTCTCTCCATTCGTAACTTCGAGTTTAGTGTTGGAAACGCTTCGACAAAACACGGAGCGACGTTTCCGGACCTGGAATCCGTTGCCCGAGGGTGCGTATCCGATGAATACCGCGCCGAACACGAATCTGCTTGGCTTTAGAAGTCAAGTCGAGCGCCTGAACCCCGAAGGAGTACAGGCAATATCAGACTTTGAATTCCCTGACAATGATACAATGTCAGAAAGACTGCGATGGTGCCCTGAGATGGTTGCCAGAGTGTCTGGCCACCTTCAGAAAATGTCTGAAAAGTACAAAATGAAGGTTGGAAAACCGGAACACGGAACCAACTCCGTGGCAATCGGTTGGACTGTTCTTCAAGTGGCTGGAGCTACCGCCGCTCAACAGAACAGAAGCAGAAGCAACCATTAACGGCCCATACGTTGCAGCGTAGCTCTTGGAAGCTCGCAATGTAACATCGTGGGATTGTTTGGCCTGAAGAGAGAGCGTACAGCAGCCGCTCCTGGACTATGCTTTACTCAAGCAAATGGGAATACCCCTGGAGGATGGCCGACGTCAATAAATAGGAACTTCCAAATGGAGGATCCTTTCCTACCACAAATAGGTATTGATATTCCAGGATTAAGAAGTCCAGAGCATGAGAACTCTGGTCCGTCTGGAGACCGATCAACGGAGAAGTGAGAGACTTGATCGTCCTTTTAAAAAACTGCGCTCTCTGCTTTGAAAAATCAAAGGAGAGAGCGCAGCTTTTCAAAAGGACGATCAAATTTCAAGAAATAGTCAACCGAACAAGATAAAAAAAAGAATGAAGAAGGTAAGAAATACTGCTTTTATCATGATAAGTTCGGCGATAAAGCTCACAAATGTATACAACCATGTTCATTTGGAGACCAAACCTTGTCGGAAAACTAAGTCAGCCGTTAGGAACTCTGGCGGTCACTGACGGTTATAAGATGAATAAACGCCTGATGATCTATGATAAGAAAGATGGCGTACTCTATTTAGTTGATATTGGAGCTGACGTTTCGGTTATTCCTAGAAATATGGTCAGAGGTGTCAAATCCGTTGGTGATTTCAAATTATTTGCAGCTAATAATACTGTAATTAATACATACGGTTGTATGTATTAGTTGACAAGTATGTAATAGATGACAATTTATCGCTGATATCGCTGATATCAAACATCCAATTATTGGTGCGGATTTCTTGGAATTTCATGGACTTTTTCCAGATTTAAGAAATAAGAGGATAATTGATGAACAAACGCAATTAAGCACTAAAGCTAAAATCACAAGCAAAAAGGAGATCTCTGTTGCAACAGTAAGTGATTCCTGCAAATTTAAAGAATTACTTCGTAAATATATAGAGATCACCAAACCATCAGCTCTCACTAGAGTCGTTCACGATGTATCTCATCAGATTGTTACCTCTGCAATGCGGCACAATCATTTCAAAGATTCGTTGACGCTGTTTTACGAGGATTAAGTTTCTGTCAAGCTTATATCGATGATCTCCTTATTGCTTCGAAAGATAAAGAGGAACATCGCATTCATTTAAAACAAGTCTTTCTTCGTCTTAAAAAATTTGGTTTATCCATTAATGTCGCTAAAAATAAATTTGTTTAAGATAAAGTAGAATATCTTGGATATACTGTTAATCGTTTTGGAATACGTCCTTTAGACAGCAGAGTTAAAGCTATTATTGATTTCAAGAAACCAAATAATATCAGTGAACTGAGACGGTATCTTAGAATCGTAAATTTTTATCATACATTTATTTCTAATGCAGCATCGATTTTAGCAACATTAAACAAACACTTATCAGGTGCTAAGAAAAAAGATAAAAGGCCAATTAATTGGACTGTTGAGGCAGAAGAATCTTCTGAAGAAAGTAAAAATCGTCTAGCGAAAAATACACTTTTAGTTCATCCTTTAGAGAATTCCAAACTCTTTCTTAGAACAGATGCTTCGAATGTAGCAATCGGAGCAGTTTTAGAACAGTTTCAAGACGGGTCATATAAACCACTTGGATTCTTTTCCAAGAAGCTATCAGATTCTCTACAAAAATATGATACTTACGACAGGGAGTGTATAGCAATTTCTTCTGATAAGAGACAATCTCTGAAAGACAGAGAAGACAACTTGATTATCTAATAGTCAAATTACCACTAAAATTATCCATGTTGCAGGAAACAATAATCAAGTTGCTGATGCTTTTTCAAGAATAAACGATATAGACTTACCTGTAATAGTTTCTACAGATAAACTTTTTGAAGATCAACAGAATGATGAAGAACTGAAATCACTGTTACAGTCTGAAACAGTTCTTTCATTAAAACCACTCAGATTAGATAATGGAGACAAGACGATTTATTGTGACATAAGTAAAGACATCAGGAAATATATTCCAAAAAGTCTTCGAAGACGAATCTTCGACGTATCTCATAATTTATCTCATCCAAGTGGTAGAACAACTAAAAAAATGATTTCTCAAAGTTTTGCATGGCCAAATATGTGTAAAGACATTATTAGTTGGACAAGAACATGTGTGTGTGTGTGTTTACCTTGTCAGAGAGCAAAAGTTCATAAACACATTATTCGAAATCCCGAACACATTATAATTCCTAAAATTAGATTTTCACATGTTCATATTGATATTGTTGATCCTTTGCTAGTTTCAAGAGGATTCCGCTATTGTCTTACTATGATTGATAGAAGTACAAGATGGCCTGAATCTACTCCCATTCCAAATATTTCTGCAGATACAATTGTAAATGCATTCTTCAGTACATGGGTTGCAAGATACGGAGCACTAGCTATTATTATTACTGATAGAGGAGCCCAATTTGAGTCACTACTTTTCCAATCCTTAACAAAATTTATTGGCAGAAATTGGGGAGCCGCTAGGATTATAGATGCGAGGACGAACCTGACGCGAAGTCAGGGAGCCTCTAAGAATGGAGTCAAACGCAGACGAACCTGATGCGAAATCAGGGAGTTGCTAGGAAGGTGAAACTTCGTGAACGAACCCAATGCGAAATTGGGGAGTCACTAGGAAAGAGAGACGCGCAGACGAACCCAATGCGAAATCGGGGAGGCGAACTAATCTTGCTGATAGCGTTTTGAATTTTGATAATATGATCTGAGGAATTATTTTTACATGTGTTCCAGACATGTGAAACATCCACTTGGAAGTTAATGCTTTCAGCGAATTCTCTAAAGTTGTCTTTCTTTCTTTTTCTAATATATTGCCTAGCAATGGCCTTTAGGTTTTATATTCAATATAATCATTTAAACAATTAGTGTAAGTCCATCTTTTAAAAGCAGCTTTTCTAAGCAGAATGAGTTTCGCACATTCGCCGTTTCACTAGGGTACGAGATTTCTATGCTGTGTAGTTCTCACCAGTTTAGGAGTGGGAGTACTTTCCACAACAGAATCAGTAATTAATTTAATGAAAAAGTTATATTTGCTGATAGTATCTAGTGATTCATAACAATGTCCAAGGAAATAATCATATGATTTTTCCACTAACGATTGATAATGCAATCAGTCTGTTTTCTTGGAAGAGAGGCGGCGGCGTTCTTTAAAAAGAAAGTTTTTTCAACCCTTAGATTGATATTGTAGGATTCTTGAGGAATGGGAGGTCAATTAAACACTTTTCTCCGATGATATTAATAATACTATATTTAATTAGGTTAAACGCTCGCTGTAGTCTAACTCTCTCACGCTCTTACAAGACTCGTACGAATAACTCTGACGCGACTCTGACGCTCTCTGACCACACACCAATGACCCACTCGCCCGTCGAACTTCCACACTTTATATCATTCACCCCCTTATATTCATCTCGCTTGCACTCTATCTTTTGCTTGCACTCTGTCTCTCGCATCCATGGCTTACATTCATAAAATATACTTTCCTATCGCTCAGTTCCAAACACTTTTCATTCGCACCTTCTCAGTCACTTGAGTTTCCTAAACATACCGGCGCTGGTCGGTCGCAATACGATCCGGTCGCCCGCTAGCACGCACGCACGCACAACGAACCATTCATCCTACAATATTTAAAGGAAAATGGTCCGACCCCCAGGAGTCTTCAATAACGTTAAGTTTGATAATATCAAAGATTTTAGGGGAACAAAGGGCAAGATCTAAATTTGAGAATTTGTTCCTGTGTGTATCTACATGTGTAAGAGTGTTCTGATTAATAAGAATTAAATCACTATCGATTATGGAGTTGAAAAGCTTAGTTCCATTGAAATCTGTTATGGAGCAATTCCAATGAATGTTGTGAGAATTAAAATCACCAACTATGAGGCAAG
>CM052337.1:24039387-24058242 GCA_028455595.1 Lasioglossum vierecki
CGCAAAATTAATTTTACCCTGTAACTACCCCTACGGGCAAGATAGAGGGTAAAATTAATTTTGCGCTTTTTCGCGCATTTCCCGGTTTTAAATGCGTTCTAAAAATCTGAAAAAAATGTGACATATGTTGGATTCCAAGGAGGATTTTTTAAAATTTTTTCAGTTTTTTTGGTTGCAAACTGTGGTCGTAAAAAATGAAAAACCGCAAAAAAATCTGAAAAATATGAAAACATGCCATTCCAGTTTTTGATTCCCTCATTAACTACCGTAACAGGCAGTGTTGTCAATTTTTATTAGATTTTTTTTTCGGCTGCATCAATGTCAAAAACAATAAAAACCGAATTTTTTCGACGTTTCTGCTATTTAGAGGAAAGTTGGCTTTACTGATTGTGGATAATAAATCATTTTTAGCATTATTACATAGGAACAAGCAATTGTTTGACCTAAAAAATGTGATTTGAGAGAAAAACAAATTGTATATTGTGCGATCTATGCTCAAATAATAATGCTAAACATGACTTATTATACACAATCAGTAAAGCCAACTTTCCTCTAAATAGCAGAAACGTCGAAAAAATTCGGTTTTTATTGTTTTTGACATTGATGCAGCCGAACAAAAAATCTAATAAAAATTGACAACACTGCCTGTTATGGTAGTTAATGAGGGAATCAAAAACTGGAATGGCATGTTTTCATATTTTTCATATTTTTTTGCGGTTTTTCATTTTTTACGACCACAGTTTGCAACCAAAAAATCAGAAAAAATTTTAAAAAATCCTCCTTGGAATCCAACATATGTCATATTTTTTTCAGATTAGTAGAACGCATTTAAAACCGGGAAATGCGCAAAAAAGCGCAAAATTAATTTTACCCTGTAACTACCCCTACGGGCAAGATAGAAGGTTGAAATTTTGCTGAGATGGTTTTTTCTGGGTCAGCTTTCGAATGGTTCCATAGCCGTTGAAAAATGTGTAAGGGCAGTTTTGACCATCTTAATCGGCTAGGCCCTTTTGGCCAGCTTTTTGGTTAAAATGCCCCACTGTGCGGCGGTTCAATAGAGATGACGATAGTAGATAGGGCGGCCGGTCGGACTAACGAGTTTCTAAGTAGAAGCGTCAGCGGTTCTTGGGCAGTAGAATGAGCGATCAGTACATATGGTAGGCCTCTTCTAGATGGTCCGCCTTCGCTGCTCGTTAGCGGTTGCTGTGTGATCGGCTGGGTCGACGATTCTCACTCGTCCTTCGATGATCATGTCGCCGATGATCCTGGGTTCGCGTGTGATACCCAGCAGGTGTTGTCCACCGTTTTCGTTTGCGTAGATGCGCGCGAGTTTCCGTAATTGGTACCGGCGATCGGCTCGGCCCGGTATGCGATACTCGTATGATTTAACCGGTAGAATTAATGGGGCTTCTGCGTTTCCCGTTGGATCTAGAAGAACGCACCGAACAACATTATGCTCAGTCGTGCGAGGTGGAAACGCAGAAACAACCGGAATATAAATTGAAGGAGAATATCACAAGCGCGTGGTGTAAGGGCAGGAATTAAGCGAGACTTACTTAATAAAACTGGGAATATATTATCGTTACGAAATAAAGTACAATATTCGAGGATTAACTAAAATAAGACTGATATTTAGAAGTGCGCGAGAACGATGAGACCGCACGAGGGCGGATGAACGCAAGAAGTAGAAGAATTGTTCGCTTCCAGATCTGAACTATAACTGCTGCCCTTGGGCAGTCTTCGAACCTCTTTTACCTGTCGATTGATCGTTGTTATTAAAAGCGTTATCAGTGGTTACCGGGAATTGCTTCAGGTGTGAAGACCGAGAGCCATGGCTAGCGCGGTGTATGGTTGACTATTATTACAGGATGATTATAATGAGATATGTTCGGTTATGAGGATGGAATTGTGAAAATGATATGAGAATAAGATCGTGAAAAATATAACGTGGCGTGATTACTGAGAACTATAGCGAGACATGACTACTGTGAATTATGGCGGACGTGAGACTCTGGTCTTGGTAACGTAGCGGGGTGTGGAAACTTATATCTAGCGAATATGTATATGGTTATGACTATGCTTATGACTATGGCAACACGTCGGCAGACGTGACAAAGCTAATTGTAAAATTTTTCAAAAAAGATGCTCTCCATTCAGTATACACTCTGCCACTTTGTTTGCATTGCGTGAAGTAGTATTTGCAATGCCACCTTCATTTCATTATCTACTTCAATAGAACACCCATTCTATTCTAAAACTTGTTTCTTTAAATGATCGACTATAATATTCCAGTTCTTATTTAAATTATTTTTGATAATATCGAAAACTTGCTTCCTTGTAAAACGTATCTCATTTTCACAGAATCCTGAAAGTAAGTGAAAATAAATTATATTAATTGATTATACTTAAAACATACTACACGGTGTCCCCAAAGGAACTTTCTTCAAAATAACGTCATCTAATTGCAAACCTTCACGCTCGCGATAATCCGTGATGATCGTCATTTCAATACGGATATTTTCATTCAGTTGAATCGAAGACTTCGGATTGCTGCTGTGTACCCTTGATTTAAGGTATCCTAAAAAAATCCATCGGAGTGTCAAATCAGAACTACATGCAGGCCACTTTAAGTTTCCTCCTTTGAGGGAAAATTTTACGGACACGTGATAGAGAATAGACACTAGACGTGTTACAGAAACGCACATAAAACGCACTGTTCGCTGCAATAAACACTCCATGGCAACTAAACAACCGAATTGCGGATTAACAACTGGCATACGCCACACCTCCCACTTCAAATACCAGCAGTTTGAAATGTTTCAAAGATCGTCAATTTTGCTTTCCGAAATTCAAAGTTCAGATTCGTAATCAGACATCTCAAAATCCTCGTATTAACCATTTTGGGTCCATCCGTTAGGTATGATTTACATCTAACAATGATAGATGGTTGTAACGAGCCTGTTTTCCCGGTGACTCGTCACAACGGTTCTTCGCGGCCGAATGTAGCTCGCCGTTCCAGGGTTCGTGGTTACGGCGCGGAGGGATCGGGATTCGAATCAAACACAGTACTCGATGTCTCGGATTTCACTCCCGATCGTTCGCTCACTCCCGTATTCATCGCTGGACGCGATCTTCTGGCGCGGTCGGACGGTATCACATAAAATCACGGTGCGCAATCGGACGGTATCTGGCGCGGTCGGACGATATCACATACAGTCACGGTGCGCGATTGGACGGTACCTCCTATAATCGCGGTCAACGGTACGGAATCGGTTCGCGGGGCGCGATCGGACGGTTTCACATACAATCGCGGTCAACGGTACGGAATCGGTTTACGGGACGGCGGTCAGGAATGTCGGGGAGAAACTGTCGCAGTTCTCGACCTCGCGGGGTATACGGTTGGCTCAACGTGTCTCGTCGTCGCGGCGAGAAATCACGCATGACGGTTCTGGGACAGCCGAGGTCGATCGTCGTTATCGTACCGACGTCGGGTCGTCGATCTCGGATCGGACAATTTCGATCGCCGAGGCGCCGGCGATCTCAGGACACGGGGACGATCAGGTGCGACGGCGTGCAGACATTTCGTAATGGCTGCCGTCCGTCTCGAACCTTCGTTCACCGTCGCGGTATCGTTGTCACAACGATCTCCGCCGGTTCAGGAAACGCTCCTCGAAGTGCTGTCTCCGCGTGCTTCGATAGCGTAGTCGGACGGTTCGGGAAAACTAGGAAAAAGGATACTCACACGTATACTCTTCGGCGGCGTTCGTACGTGTTCTCTCAGTGCTGCGTGAGCAGGAAAGACGATAACGAAAACTAAACGATGTCACAGGTAGAAGCGTAAGGACAGAGAGCGAGCCTCGTCGTATTCTGGCTTTTATGCCCTTTTTCCGGTGGTAGACGAAGGGTGTTGTCGCGCGGCGCGGTACCTTTCGGGCTTTCTGGCGACGTCGCGGTTCGGTGTCGCTTGGCTATCGTCGGTACTTTTTGGTTTCGCGGTTGGTACAACGTTTAGTAACGGACCTGGTCCGAACAGGTCTGTTACATGGTAAAGTGTGTAATGCAATCACACACTCAATATCCGCGCAACGTTGTTTTTTATGCGAAGCAACGTCTAAAGATTTTAATCATATATAAAAACCTATTATCATATAGACATACTTTTAAACAAAAATATAAATGTAGATCATGTACTATTTGGTCTATCAAGTCTTCATGCATAGATTCAATTTTTCGAATGTTGCTTGTATTTGTCCTACAAACTTACAATTAAAAAGTGGCAAGTACGATGCAGCAAAGAAAAACAAGAATTGGTGTAACGAAAGCAGTTAATTCAACGAGGTCTTCGTAAAAAATTAGGACTAATTGTAGATCGTCAAATGACGGTAATACGGCTCGAAAATTTTTTCAGAACTAAAAAATATCGTTAGAAATAACCGGAGTTGATGAAAAATTGATCAAACGGTTTTACATAATACTACAGGTTATTTCAAGTGGGTATAAAATAGAAACCGAAAAATTTCATCAATAGAGGATGTATTTCATAGACTTCTGCTACACTCACTCAGACCCATTACTATCTGGAATAAGAAAATTGCCGCAAAAAAGTTGAGGTGTCTATCTCCAGAAACTATTGAACTGCCAAACGTAAATAAAAATAACACCGAAGAAACACCTGGACCATCAACTGACGACTTCGAATCTGAAGATGATGATGACAGCGACGTAAATTGATATTTTTTAAAAATTATTGCTAGAGTAATTGAATAAACACAAATTAACGATAGGTATTTTAGAGTTTTATTTATCAATGCCTCATACCTCCATTGCAAATATTGCCATATTTGAATCAACCTTACTGTCCCATCAAATTTTTCAATTCAAATTCGCAATAAAGATCCAAAAAACATCATGTTACCCATTTTTATACCGGGTGCGGCACCTAAAACAGGTCACCTGAATAAATCGCTTGCTTTTAAAGATAGAAAAAAAGGATCAGACCAACTTACTTGATATCGAGGGGCTCGTAATCTGACGTCATTAATTTTTTTATAGGTGGAGACGTCAAGCAGATATGAAGGTCAACTCTGTTTTTTTAACTTCCCGATTTTATAGGGAAGTTATTGTAATTACCCCGAAAATTGAAAATCGATTTTTTAGCAGATGTCCACGTTTCATGGTCATTGGAGTCATTTTAGACTATTTTTATCAAAATGTCTGTATGTGTGTGTGTGCCTATGTCCGTTTGTATGGTATCAAAACTTTCGTTGAGGTTTTCGGAAAAAGTAACAATGCGATCAGAATGATGAATGATGCAATCGATGTGCCCCGCTGTAAGTTAGAGCTGATTAGATTTTGGTCCACTTTGGTCCAGTAGTTTTTTAGTTTTTTTCGAAAGAAGAATGTAAAGAAATCATGAAACCAGATTGTTATTTACAAGATAAACATATTAATTTATTTCACGAAATTATGAACAGAAATCTAAAAGAGCGTGGAATATACAACTTTGCTCAAGATACTGGTTACGTTCGAGCTTTTTTGAGTAATTTACAAGAGTTCCCAGAACATGAAACGAATATTCAAATAATATACACTGGTGAAGTTGGAGAAAAGGTAGTAGGACATTGGATTTGCTCGAAATCTGATGGTAACGGAAATATACACATTTATGATAGTTTTAATGGTTATCATGTGAACCATGATGTAATAGATTATTTGAATGCCGTTTTTAAATATAATAAGAAATATATATTATATTTCACAGAGTACAATATCAAAACAATGAGTTTGATTGTGGATCATTTGCAATTTATTTTGCAACATTACTCTGCTATAACAAGAAACCAAGCGAGCAACGAGCATACGATATTGATTTAATGCTACGCCATATAGCAAACATTTTGATAAGTAGAAAACTATTGAATTTCCCTAAAAACATATAATCATCTCAAAGCTGTAGGAACCCGATTAGGAAAAATTCGATCGCCTGGTTTTTAAATGGAACGGTATGGTTTTTTATTTACATTCTAATAGTGTATTTCAAGACGAATACAATGACCTATTATGAAGGTCATTCAAGGTCACGAAAGGTCAACTGCAATAGAAAATAAAACGTCTCAAAGCACGGAGGTATCACGGACGTGTAAAGACGCGACGCAATGCAGCTTCCGCGTGTTTACACGTGTGTGGCACTTCGGAAACGTCATTGCGTCGCGTGTTTACACGTCTCTGATCTTGTACGAACAGTTTCGAAGTCACGTGTTAACACGTCCGCGGTAGCGTAGTCGTTAATGGTTGGCCACCAAACATATTGTGACGTATGCAGAGGCAACCGTTAATAATCTTTATCCTCTCTGGAGTTATGCATCAAAACAAAGGGCGCTTCAGAAAGTGAGGGCTTTCCGGGAACCATTGCAGATAAGGACCTGCAAGTAGTCCAGCCGCGGTAATCTCTTTTCTCAGTAATTTAAGTTTTTCTGTAGCTCCCACCTTTTTCTGGTCTGATTTGATGGCGGTTTTAATAGTATATAAGGGCATAGATTCTCTGCATACTTGGGCTTTCTTCTCTAGAGTTTCGCGTTATGCGCGTCGGTCCACGTCGTGATTTCTTTTAAACAAAGATCGCGTGTAAATTCCCCATCATTAGATCTCTTCCGGTACGAATCCCATCACAGGATTCCGTAGAAGTATATACCCCGCATTTCTCGATGCGTTAAGCGCATTAAGGGCATAGACTGCACTTCAGAGCGCACAGAATTTCCCAGATCCCCACCACGTCTCGAATGAATGTATGGGAGTGTGAAAGTATCCTTTCTCAGATCTTGTACGAATGTCACAGCGAACGGACGTATATATTTAGCTAAGAGTGTAAAAGATTGTAAAAACGTGGTTTGAGAACCGATTTTGTATCTAAGTACATCGCGTATAATTATTGCAGATATTTAGTGCAATAGCAGTGTACCCAATTCATTACTCAGTAAAATATATTTTCTTTATATTATTTTTCCAACAAACGTTAAACGCGCACGCTTTATTCCGATCCTGAACATACCTCAACAACAATAATAATAAATAATTATTATTATATAGTATTTTATTTGATTCCCCTTGGGGTTAGAAATCCTTATACAATATTATCTCCATACATATATACACATCACATATACATAAATTCATATATACATATATGTACACACATACACACTTTAAACATAAACATAAACATGAACACGAACACGAACACGAAGACGAACACGAACACGTAAATAATGAACGTTGCAATGACGGAGCACCGGGTAGTTGTAATGACAAAAATTGTTCAGAATGTTGTCCTTGACAACATATGTTATAGCCAAGGTCATCGGAGCTGCCTTTCTTAAACATGAGGTTAACCCTCCTATGTACTCTTGTAGAATGAGATTACTAAACTGATAAAAATTTATCAAAAGAGTCTGTTCCAAACTGTCCAAAATATCCTGAGAATGATTCTTGAACTTCCACTGCTAACAAAATCAATACAAAACGGATAGACAAAAATTTACGGACGCGTTAACTAAAATACCGCGGACTGTTTTCCAAAAGTTCAGTAATCCCACTTCTGATACTGTAGAGTGAAAGGGTCTCTCAGGAGAGATCGAAACGTGTAAATGTAATAATGCTTTATTTGTCTGATCTTTGTTGAGTGTGAGGCGCTAACTGTTAACATCCAAAACGGATTACCCTAACGAAGGCCTGATTTTCCGCGGTTTTTATATATTTGGCCTTGGAGCGCGAGTCGTCGCCGATCAGCTGTTTGTCCTAAGACGAACTATGGGGCGACGCAACAAAAAATTTTTTAAATTAAGTTTTGTAGCCATCGCAAGGGATAAAGACAGGATACTCTCTGGACAGACGAATTTATTTTTCGAAATCAGGATTATGGTACAGGATGTGTGAAAGGATCATAGTAATAGGATAATCAGAATTATACAACGACTCTAATACTATTCTCGCAATCTTTGACACGTATACTCTAGCTAGGTTCCGTGTCGTTAAATTAACCAGGAGACGTTCTGTCCTCTCTCGTTTGACGAGGCGTCCAGGTATTATCGCCGTACTCTCCTCGTTAAAGCGAGCGGCCAGGAACTGTCTCCAGAACTCGTCCTGAAGATGCTCTGTCCTCTCTCGTTCGACATGGCGTCCAGGTATGTTCGCCGTACTCTCCATGTCGAAACGAGCGGCCAGGAACACTCTTCTATTCCCTCTCGGCAGGCGTCCAGGTATTGTCGCCGTACTCTCCTGCCGAGCCCTGGGCGGCCAGGAGTTGACCCGTTCTCTCTCGTTCGACAGGCGTCCAGGTATTTTCGCCGTACTCTCCATGCCGAACGAGCGACCAGGAACAGACTCCCGTCCTCTCCCGATTCTCCCGACAGGCGTCCAGGTATTATCGCCGTACTCTCCTGTCTGGGTGCTAAAGCTAACCAAGAGCGGCCGTGGTTCTTACCTCGTCCTCTCTCTCAGAATAGCAAATAGACCGAGTCCCTCTACGAACCCCTTATTTATACG
Source organism: Lasioglossum vierecki (assembly GCA_028455595.1). Classification (NCBI taxonomy): domain Eukaryota; kingdom Metazoa; phylum Arthropoda; class Insecta; order Hymenoptera; family Halictidae; genus Lasioglossum; species Lasioglossum vierecki. The sequence continues at coordinate 24,047,929 of CM052337.1, forward strand.
CGCTCGTTACTATCCGCGAACACGAAAATCAACAACTCGGTTGTTAGGCGCGGTTCGACTTTTCTCGCGCTCCCCTTACGTCGCTTCCTCACGTCGATTGCCTACAAATTATAATCTTCTAGAAGCTTTTAGAATCTTTTCGGTCCGACGTTTATTAAATAAATTCTATACATGCTACAGTTTTTAAATAAGAAAAGATATAATTTCAGCCTTTAAAGACAGTATATCTACGGCATGTTTCAATTTTGCAATGTTATGTAACAAAATAGAACTGTGGAATTTAATTTGAATTTTTATTTGTTTCAGTGATGGCGTTTGCTGGCCGAAACACACTCCCAACACTTCCAATAAGGTCAGTGCTCAATTCGACGATTATTTTGTTGATAAATTCTGGATGGAGTATGTTATATATATATAATATTTTTTGCAATTATTTAATTATTATTTTTTGCAATTAGTTAATTTCTCAACCTGCCAAACGACTTTTTAAGTCGTCTACAATTATTCGATCGTTTCTTTTCGTTTTTTAAATTTATAATTTTATTGAAAGTGAATGTAGAAGTGCTAAAAACGTTGAATTTAAATCGGAAAAATATTATTACGTCCTTAGGTGGACATTTTTTGCAATTAGTTAATGTTTCTTCCATTTTTCTGTTTAGCAACTTTTTAATTCTATAGTTATTTAAATACAATATTTGCTGAATTCTACTTCTGGGTATTAAATCATTTTCACATTAATAAAATTAATAAAATCATATAAAAAAGAAATATTTCAGACAGGAAGGAAAATTCAGTTTTCTAATTAAAATTGCTCTGAGTGTAAATGTTTTATGTGCACCTCCTTCACTCGTATAGCAGTCTACGCAATACGATTAATTAACGGTTGTCAAAATCGTGAATGTTCGTAAAAATAGCTTGGTTGAAAAAATAGAACGATTAATTGTTCTTGTTGGCTCCTTTGAATTTTTGGTGTGACACGATATCGAGCAACAAAGTAACGCAACTTTTCAATTAGTTGCTCTTGACGATCTCATTTAGAAGTCCTCAGTTACCTTGACACTGAGTACGTCATAACTTCGCTACATGCAGACACATTGTAGAGAGACGTAGAAGGATATTGATTTCCTAGTTCTCGCACCTGAAGAGCGTGCTTCAATTCCAAATGTTACGATAAACTTATTATTTCTTATGATTGCTAGAGATTAAGTAATTCAAAAATCAAGTAGATATCTTTCGCTTAAATTATATTAGTACAATTCCATGAGCAAGCAAGTCGTCAAGGTTTGCCTCCTAAAAGTTTCCCTTCCCCCCACATTTATAATTAAATAACTTCAAAAGTTGAGTTTATTCTACATTCTCTTCAAATATCAAAACGAAAGTATAAAAAGTAGAAGCAACTGAATTCCAGATTACCCCCTCCCCCCTTATCTTCTCTATTCTTCTCTATATAATAGAAATGAATTTGCTGTTTGTTGGTCACGATATCACGTAAGAACTGTTGCACCAATTTCGCTAATTTTTCTTTTTAAATGTTCGTTGTAGTCCGCATCATGTTTTTAGACTGAAAAAATGGCAATAGTTGCCCGGAAATATGATAATTCGGGAAAAATGAGACTACCCACACCGCGGCCACTACGAGAGTGCCACGACGACGTTGCCTACCTCGGCCACGAGGTAGCGAGTTTATCGCAAGTAAAGTGTTGCGCGGGCAGTATTAATATGCATAGCGGACACGGATATTGAACAAATATTGACTCATATTGACTTTATGGTATCACTTGCTGAACCTACCCATCCTGTGGCCCTCTGTCGTGTTCTATTGGTTTCCAACAAAATTTTAATATTATTTTTTTTTAAATTAATTTTTATTGACCGTACATTGTGTTGCAATCGACAAAATTTTTTTAGAATTGACAAAACTTAATCGCATTGCAATGCCGCTAACGAAACGGAGCAATTTAGGTGGCAGAACTCGCAATGCTACACAGCAAACGGATGTTAGATCTAATTAAACTGTAGAGCAACGCCAAGAGCGACATGAAACTGAACGGAATAGATTATCCCAAACACGTTCAACACGTACACAACAAAAAAGAGATGGTATGCATCGAATGAGACATGATCGATCAGTAGAAACCAATCGTGCGACAATGAATTAGAATGTAAGTAAAAAAAATGAAAGTAAAAAATGTAAGTAAAACACCTTGAGATTTATTGTGATTTCAAAGTTAATACAAGAAAATAAATCATTTGGTAGACAAGAAATTCTGTCCATGCGAAAGTCCAGTCGTTCAAAAATTGTGATGTCATTGGTGCGCGCATTGTGCGCCGCCCGCAAGGGCAAACCTACTCGGAGTACCTGGCTACGAGGGCGTTCCGAAGGCACGCCACGCGCAGATAGTAATTAAATAATTTCAACAGTTTTGCTGATTTTATTCTACATTGCGCTCGAATATAATAACGATAGTATAAAAAGTAGAAGAATCTGATTTCTAGATTAGCCCCCCCCATTTATAATTAAATTAGTTCAGCAGTTGTGCTGAATGAGCTTTGCAGAGTTTAATATTATATGATAAATGGTTAATGACTTCGGCGATCGTTTTCTTTTGTTTTGTACATTTAGCAATTTGTTTTCTTTTTAATTTTTAAATTAGCAAATGTAGAAGTGGTAAAAACGTTGAATTTAAATCGAAAACATTGTTACGTCTTTAGGTGGATGTTTTTTAGAGGTAGTATTAATTCACTGGTATATATGGAGGACAGTTTTTGAATGAGTCCTTTTCTTCTCCATCTACTAAAATTGTTGTTCCTGGAAGTTTCTTCCTAAATTCAAGATGAAACTTCGCGATAATATATAGGAACATTCTTAGTGTCATGGTTGGCTGATGCTATTGCTCTTCTGTTTAATTTACTTCTCTTTTTTTATACTTAAAGTAAGATGCAAAACACGTGGTCATATCTCTTTCTCCCAACTTCAGAACCCTTATATATATATTTTTTTGAGAATGCTCCTTTGCGTCTTGTCATGAGAAATATGTTGTTTCGTCAATGTATTGTATTTTGATTTTTAAATTACACTTCCTTTAGAATAATCTAAGATTTCTTCATATCTACATCATTAATAGAAATCTACATTATCTTCATATCTACACCCGTTATATTGGTTCCCAAGTTTTCATTAAGGAATCGTGCATTCTGTGAAAAGCAACATTAGAAGTTGTACTTTGATGGGTGAAATATAAGCACTTGGTATTTCTGTAAAAAATTCTATGCCATGAGAATTCGAGGTTCAGTGTGATGGTTACCATGAACCTCATCGTAAGGGTTATAAGTCCATTAGAGTTTTCCCATTGCATCCTTTCCAATTTGTATCCATTGATTTTCATTTTTTTGTTACCACTTTTCAAGTTGAAATCATAGGCTCTTTTTATTGTCTCAGCAACTTTTGGTCCTTGAGATCCACATCCATGTGGTCGAGTGTTTGTTTTTAGGTATAAGTTGCTTACTAATCCGAGAATGTTAGTTAAATTGTCTTTAGGATAAAGAGTATATGTCTCAACCCCATTTTGAAGTTTAATTGTCCCTTCTCCATCTGCTCTCTAGTAAAACTAGGATCTTTTTTTGTGTTCTCTCTCTACGCTGTCCAACAGTAAAAATGTTTTCATATAACTATTGTTCATATAACTTAATTTTTTCCTGCACGCACAGTTTTTGAAAAACATGACATTGAAAAAAAAACATTTTTCAACTTTAAATAATTATTGTGATGTTATCATAAAAAATGTTGCATTGTTCTTGACATTAGAAGATTCTCTAGACTTTCCCGAATCCAGTGATGTGCAATAGTAATACATTACGAATGTTTAAACATGTTTAAACTATCATTAAAGATGGAGAGATACTACTTTTGCACTAAATTTCGATGATATTTTTTGATTTATCGCGATAGAGTAGATTTTTATCTTGAGAAACACCACCCTGTCAAATTGCGAACGTTGACGCTTTTACCGATCCAGAAAGCAAAATATCGTGGAACACGAATCGCCGCTAGTGACGCTCTCCACTAGAGCGGACGTCCGCCGCGCCGTATCACGTAGAACGCTCGTTCTGTTGGAATATCGGTATAAAAAGAAACTATAAAGATTATATAAAGTATAAATTGAATTTTATTTGAATCTATATATTTGAATTCACGAAGAGAGGCACGTCTTTACTCTACGAGAACTAGAACGCGAATGCAAATCGTTCTGGAAAAACGAATGACGATCTCAGAAACATTTGAAGGTTCAGGGTCCCGTGACGTGGACCGCATAGATACAATATCTTTCTAGCGTTCTCGAAAGTAAAGAAATAGTATAACCTACTAAGTAATAGTAGATTATTTTGGTTTCTTACATAAATTTCAACACGTTCAAGTGGAGAGCGTTACTGGCGGCGACTCGTGTTCTGCGATGATATTTTGCTTTCTGGTTCGGTAAAAACGTCGACGTTCGCAACTTTACATGGTGGTTTCTTAAGATAAAAGTCTGCTCTATCGCGTGGTCTATTTCTATTTTCCGCTGGACCCTTATTTTCTCAGATAAATTAAAAAATATCGTCGAAATTTAGTGCAAAAGTTGTGCCTCTTCGTCTTCAATGATTGTTTAAACATGTTTAAACAATCATAATGTATTACTCTTGCACATCACTGGATTCGGGAAAGTCTAGAGAATCTTCTGATGTAAAGAACAATGCAATATCTTTTATGATAGCATCACAATAATTGTTTAAAGTTGAAAAATAGGTTTTTTCAAAATCATGTGCGTGCAGGAAAAAATTAAGGTCAGATTCGGAATCAGCGCAAAAAACGCTATAAGATCCACCCAACAGTTATATGAAAACATAAACAGAGTTTAAATTTGTTGAACGGTGCTGTTAGTCGTTGGGATACACCTGGAATTCTTCCAGATTGTGCATTCTTAAATGTTGCATCTCGAACTTCTTCTATGCGATCACACACGTAGCTAGATATGGAAAATTCCTTGCTTGAGGTGTGATGTCGTGTGGCCTTATTATTCCGTAAAATGGCCATGAATTTCCAAGCTAATTACTAATTTCATACAATCCCCCCATACAAATTCTTCTGTGTGGGCATTAATTTAGTAGATCACCCGTTATAAATTGTATCATTGTCGTGATTCCTGGCATTGCTGCTTCTTTCATTAGTGTCGAAGCTGCTCCTAACTCTGGGAATGTCCTGGCGATGGCCAAGATTAAAACATTAGGAACCATAGATTAAGAAATATTGCTGATATGAAGATTAAGCTTCAAATTAGTATCCTAGAAACGGTAAGATACCGATTGCCGGTAAAATTAAGGTAGGAAATCTACGTTACCGACATTCGTGCGCGCTTCTTGCTCCTCTCGCTAGATGGCGCGCTGCTTCGACGCGCATGCAAAAGTATTTTCATAGCTATTAAACATTCGCAATCACAAATATTCAGGACTATCTGTACGAGGTTTGGAACCTGCATGGAACTAGAAAAAATTATTTTCTACTTTTTAGTCCGTTTTTTAATTTTTTGATACTTTTCAGTCCGTTATTAGAACATGGCATTTTTAAAAATTTATTATTTATTTAAATAATTATTTTTTGGTTTTACGTCGCATCTCAGCCTACTAGGTTATCAGCAAAAGGATCCAGTTTACTATGTTTCAAGGTTCCGAACCACCTTGGGCACTACAGTTTTTAATGGCATATGGAATATTTCGACCTGCGTGTCCACGGACTCCACAGTCGCTCGCCCTATCCAATGAACCACTGATCCACTGCTCTCCTTGATGACGAAATATCTGTTTCTTTTTTATTGGCAAGTTTAGATCCTTACTGATTCATAACCCTCATATAAATACGTAAATTTATAGTAAACATACAGTAATTTTTAATGGAGGAGTTCTCAATGGATAGTAACGATCTCAAAACATTTCTCGAATCTTTTTAAATAGTTTTTTGATCGCCCCAATACGGGACTCAACCATAACCACTCGCAATATGGGAATTTCGATTTGTTCGGGTATTTCCTATCTCCCTTGTGGGGGAAGCACAAGAGGATCACGTGCTAATATAAAATTCGATCCGTGCCACGAAAGAAAACTGTGTTGGGGAAAGTTCGGCCGAGAAGTCTTGCGGACATCACCCCTTTCGAGACACGACGCACGGCACGAAGTTTGCCATCTCGTTTTCTCTGGTTTTTTGCTATTGTGCGCACGTCACTTTCGTCGACGTTTTTCCCGAGGAAAACGTTCATTGTTGCCGGAGCTTTTTTTCTTGTAACCTTTGTGGAGGATGAAGGCCGGCCTAGCTCTCGGTACATATACATGGTAAATGTTCCTTTCTATCGATCTTTTATCCTCTATCCTCTATCCCTTATCCTCTATCTTCTATCCCCTAACCCCTAACCCGTATCCCGTATCCCCTATCCCCTATCCTCTATCTTCTATATAAATAAAAATTAAGTGCTGTTTGTTTGTAAGAGCATCACTTGAGAAAAGCTAACCAATTTGACTAATTTAAAAAAGAAATGTTCGTAATAGTCCGAATAAGGTTTTTAGGGTAACAAACGTTGGAAAAGTTGCCCGGAAAAATGGAAGATTCTTGAGAAAATGGAAGTACTTTTTTCTATGTGATTTTTGTACGAACTTAAGACCGTAACTCACGATTAGAACGATGAATGTGCTTAACTATTTTTTTGTTTTGTTCGTTATGGTCCTGAAAAAGTTTCCAGAAAAACAAAATTCGAATCATTGGCGCACTTCTGAATGTATTCTCCTCCTTAAATTGAATATCCATGGGCACAATCGTTAATAGATACAATGTTCACTTAGAAATACGTTTTTTTTCATTTTTACTTTGTTCACTCATTTCCAATAGCTTTTCACAAATTCACAAAATCATAACAACAAATTTATGGAAATTTGAAGAGGACAATGACTGTCGGGTCAGTTTGTTTGTGTATAAAAGAGATGTATTGATGCTCTCGACGTGTTGGTTCGATCAATTTTTACTTAAAAGCATATAATATTATTTTTATAATTTTATAATAATATTATTTTGTTTAATGAATTACAGACGCAATTATTAATTTTCTTGAAGATGATCGAAACGACTAAATTTGAAGTTGATAAATTGCAGAATTGCTTCCAGTGGTGGGCATTATTTGGCGAAACAAATATTCCGAATACTATTTAATATTTTCGACTTTATTTTGGTTGAAGAAAATTGTATTTTAAATAAGATATACAATCTCGAAAATAAAATATTTCAAACACTATTTTCAAAAATTCTCAAATAAATTATTGTATTATCAAAAAGTACTGCATCAAATGGAATATTTTATTTTCAAAATTGTACATATACTTTAAAATACATAGGATTACTTAGTATTTACTATTTTAAATACTATTTTCCCCAACTCTGCAAATTGCTTCCAAGTAAAAATTGACCGAACCAATGCGTCCAGAGCATAAATCACATCTTTTATATACTGGGTGGTCCAACTTTCAAAACCATATAACTTGGAAAGTATTCGTTGCAAAACACGGAATCTTTTTTAACACAGGTACTTTTTATATCTCCTTTTCTATCCTGCCACCCTGTATCCTTCTTCGAGGCTCAACGTTCATCCTGCAAACCAATCGAGTACGAGCACTTGTAGAGAGAGGTCTCCAGGTAGGCGGAGATCGATAGCACCGCGACCCAGCTTTACCCGAACCCGGGAAACTCGCTCTGCCACCAGTTTCTCTCCACCGAACCTACGTGTGTACCACCTGGGTACACAGTTGTAACAACTCTGTGTTGCGAAAAGTAATTAGCGCTTCTTACGCGCCCCCCGCCCCCCTACACACCGATGGATGGCTAACGCGAGCGCGCACACCGATGTGTCCCATTTTGTACCCGGATTAGGGCTCTCTCTTTGTTTGCTGGTTATCCGGCTGTCAGCATTTACCGGCGACAACAGTTTTGTTTAACGCTGCCGTTTGTTTATAGCCGATTCCTTCGATCATGAACGAACGTACTGATGAGCGCATTAGTAGACTGTAGGACTAGAGGCATTCTTGGAACAGTATGGAGAATGTTGGAGTCGAAGAATAATATTTATTCATCTTTGTTAATCTTTGTGCTAAATGAAAATTGGTTACGCTAATTGCGGTAGACCCTAATTGCATCAGATCCTAAATGCACCAGACCTTAATCCCACCAGACCATAATCGCACCAGACACTAATCGCACCATACCCTAATTGCACACATTTCACGAACTAGATCTGTCCCTCGGTGTCAAATTGACACAATAACACAGAATAAAAATAATTTCAATGATTTTTTTTAGTCAAATTGATGAGTTAACATTTACATTAGGTTTTTCGGTCATGTGTTCCGCATTCAATAAATAAAAGTTACACGAAGTTTGGGAAAACTGTGTTAAATTGATACGAGAGAAGGATGATGGTTAATAAATTTTGCAAGCTCAAAATTATTGCATTCCTTAATCTGATCAATCAGGAATATTATTTGGACTGCGGATCTTTGTGCTAAATGGAAGTTGGCTGATTTAATTGCACCAGACTGATACCAAGCAGCCATTTTATTTTTGATATAATATAATAATTTTTGAAGGATGAGAATTGTAGAAATCCTTAATCAGATCAATCTTTCTACTGTTTGAACTAGTATCTAAACAGGATTTTTTTACCGTACGTATAAAAGCAGCAGCATTCCATCCACATTCACAACCCCAATGGCATTTATAATACCCCTAATCGCTTCGGGCATTAAAATAACTGTCCGGGCGATTTAAATCAGAACTTTCATAAGGGAAGTATGAAGGTTAATGCACTCTTTCAAATTGGAAAATTTCATAGAAAATTGCACAGCTAGTTTTATAGAAAATTTCATAGAAAATGTCATTGAAAATGTCATAGAAAATTTCATAGATCATAGAAATTTAACGTGTGCCTACAGTTTCTCCATAAATCCATAAAATAACTGCGGATTATTTTTATAATGCTGGATATAATTTTTATTTATTTGTACAATAAATTTTGTGGTGCACATGGATCACTTATGAACGGGCCATTTCCATTTGGAGCATGTTGAGATGCTAAATTTTTTTTGGACCCCAGGGGTTCGGATATTCGAGGTCCTGCTGTAAATTGTATCGGTAGGTTCCCGCGTTATAGCACAGTCATGCCGACGATATTAATCACCCAGCGTTTAAAGTAGGATAATTAATCATGGTAATGAAAACACTAACAGAGTCTCGCTACATTAAACCGTACGTGTTTTTTTAAAGTTCTGTCTCTAGATCAGATAATTGATGTGTCCGTTTTTTAAGCATCGACAAGGGAACCCCGGTGACCGAGACAATTGTTCCTAACGGTAGATATCGTTAGTGTCTTTCGTTAGTGGTATTACTTCAACCCAGCATCAACCCTTTCATTCACACTGGCCCGTTTAAGTGCTCATAAATCGCAGACGACGATAGATATCAAGAAATAGTCCAAGCAGAAGTTATTTCGTATCTTGGGGCTCACAAATCTGCCTGAACAATTTTTTGAAAATATCATTTTTCAAAATCTTTTTGCTCGTTTTTAAGATTTTGTTGATTATTCCCCCCTCTTCAGGATGACGATAATTAGCATGGATACACAGTGTACCTCTCGGATGAGGGGTCTAGCTCTTCATCAATGTTTAGCTGGAGAATCCTTCTTAGCAGAGCCCTAGGGTCAAATCCTTGGTACTTGCATGTATCCATCATTCTTCGACATTTTTCCATGTGGTTGTCATCTTCTGGGACATTAACGAAGTTAACAAACATTAACAAAACGCAGAGCTAGCTTTTCTGCGTCTCTTTTTGTGGATTCCTTGCCAATCCGGCGCACAGTGGTTCCAAAGCCCAAAAACGTGGCCAAAACCTAAAAAGTCAACTTTCAGCTAGGCATTTTTTAATTATTGGATTGGGTATCCTAATAACGTTACTAATTGATACTATACCTGAGCAACAATCACAGTCCGAACTTCCGATTCTAAACACCGCGCTATTTTACGCTTATGAGTCTCAGTGCGAATTTTAAGTGCACAGTATACAAATTGTATTGTATCGTTATGTTTTTAAGTGAGCATTATGAATGCTTTTTGTGGAGATAAGTTGAATAGTTTTTAGTGCCAAATGTTTATTATTAAGTAGTAACTATGTATGCAAAAGAGAGCGCAAAAGTGGTGGCGTAAATAAAGATGTAGAGTAAAAGTTATAAATCGTGCAAAATCGTGCTCTAA
>CM052337.1:24058342-24073469 GCA_028455595.1 Lasioglossum vierecki
CTTTTCGATCTCGATCGAATCGATACGAAACGAAATCACATTACTCCAACGCGGACGCGGAAAGAATTCCATGTTCTTCATGTTCCCGCGCGAAACTATCTCTCCCAGCGTACAATGGCGTCGATGAAGACAGATTGTTTGAAACAAATGAAATCGTTGCCGAAAAATCAATAAAACTATATAGTCTTCGAAAAATCAATATCTGCTGGGCAACGATTTCATTGGTTTCTAACAAACTGCCTTCATCGACTTCCGAACGAGATCCACCATTTGAATAATACCAAGACTATTCCGAGCCGTATGAGTCAAGACCGATGCAGAGTGGAATGCCTGAGCGGTCACAATTAGGTAGTCAGGGTCATGAGAAATTACTAATTTCCCAGCTAAGACCACAAAAATCTGTGCTGTTATCTTCAGACCCTTCTTTAATTTTTGCTCACACAAGGTTAAACATTTGTTGCATTGTGGAGACCACGGATTGGTGGCTGGCCACAGAGCAACTGAGGTGAGACTCGTTTTATACTGGGTTTTTTGGAATGCGTTTCCCATCTGTACCTTGCTTCTCGTAGCAAACCGAGTCAGACTCAGCGCTAAGCATACTGTGACTCTTATTAAATGCTCTTCAGTCGCTATTGAAGGCTTCGTTATGTCAATACCCTCTATTATGACTCCCACAAGGACTTTAAAGCCCTGCATGTGTGTTGTTTGATATAGTCCATTTGCTTTATGTATTCTGCCTGTGCTCCCGGTGCTCCACGAGGGTGCAAGACCACGATCTTAGGCAAAGGACCACTCGCTACTGATGTAAGTTCCACCGTTTCTGACAAATTGTGCTTGTCAAATCCTTTCTCACCTGAGTCCCCAGCCCTCCAGATTCTACCCTCATCCGTTTGCGCTATTGCGATAACATCACATATCACAGATGCCAAGTAATCCTTTTCATCTACTACACTCGCAAAATACAGGTTGTAAAATTCAGAGAGAATAATCGGTAGATTTGCTCGATTGTAAGCGTATCTCGGAAATTTTAGCTGTGATTTCATTTGAAGTAGCATCGTATCACTGCAACCATCAAGACTGGGAGCATCAGGCTTGGGAAGGTAACCCTGCAATGAACGATTCAGCTGCAGTCGCTAAGATTGCATTCCGTTGTTCCAATAACAATTGAGATTCCATTTTGGACAGAGATCAAGAGGACAATCGAGAATCGCAAAAAGGGGATATAATGAGCCTTGACTATCCGTATTCGCGTCTGTATTTTCCTAGGTGTCTACGGTAATTCTAAGCATGTTCTTGTCAAGAACCCCTGAGAAGTACCTTATTTACCCAAACTCGCACACCTTTCCTAAAAACCATGTATCTTGCAATTTCAAAGTTAAATTGACTGCTGCAAAGTTTCTTTCCAGGGTTACTAAAAATATTTTTCTCAGCTCAGATCCATTGTCTACTTACTTCCCATGATATGTCATAATCACTACCTGATTGTCACCTTGGCACATGACGTCTGTTTTAAGGTCCATTGCTTCAGCAGTTGATTTAATCAAACATATGGCAATCAAAGTCGATGTTTTTTTGTCTTGTTCCCTGCATACCTCCCAAATGCAATTTGTAGTAGTATTTCCCTGGAATTGGGTTGCCATTTTCATCATAATCTGGTAGGCATAGTCTTGACTTCAGAAGCACGTTGCTCTTTATGAACCAGATATGGTTCAATGATTATATACAGGATAAAAATTATAAAACGTTTCAGTCGAATATTTCCGAAAATATTGATTATGTACAAATGAAAAGGTCAGGGGTTAAGCTACCCTTAAAACAGTAATTAAGTTTCAAGACGGAAGACTCGTCCCGCCAATAACACCGGTACACTCCCCCCCCCCTATATAACTACCTCAGGGTGTCAGGGCTCTGGCCGCTTCGCTACGTCATTGTAGATACGCTACTGTTTTGGCCGTGCATGCGCAGAAAACTGTAGTTGTTATCGGCACGCTTGCTCAGTGGGTAGAGGGCGCGCTGATCCGAAGTATTCGATGTGCTATTTAAAACTGGGGTCCCCCAAAAGGGGGTTCTGAGCCCACCTTAAAAATAAACACTAGGTCCCGTTGCTGTTAACCTAGCAGTTTGAAATTCGACGTGAAATCAAAAAAATGGTGTTCGGAGATAGAGTGCAAATAAATTCATAAATGGCAAAAACAATTGAGGATCGCTTTGGTCTGAGGATCGACGTTTTAGTACATCCAATGAAGTCTACTGAAAAGATTATACTCGTCTTAAACTTTTGTCCACCACTGTATATGTATATGTGTGACGTGTGTGTGCGAGGGAGTGTAACATGTGGAAGTCTTGACGCGGTTGTCGCAAGAAGAAATTAAGATCGGCAAGCTGGATAATATCCGCAAGAACCCTCGGCATTTCAGCCAGAGGGCAACTAAAGTCGCCTCGCTCGCGTGTCACACGACCACCGACCAACCCTCCCCCCTCACCTCGGAGCTGCTTTTCTTGCGTGTAGAACCCTCACTCACGAGCCTATTTTCACTCCTCCGCTAATGCATGCAAGTGTCCGACTCTCTATACCATTAAAGCTGCTCAACAACTTAAACCGCGAAACCGCGGTCGCGTCACGCGTCATATTTACAGTGGTCTTAGTACCCTAGTGACGTTCGTAATCCGAGTGTAATGGAGCCAACACAATGTTTCGGCAAACGGTTCGACAAATAGTGATAAAAGTTTCGATTCTAAGTGGAGAAAAATACAATTTTTTATAATTATATAATATAATTATTACGTAATTTTCTCGTATTCATAAACTTTACCTTCTACAAGTTAGAAATGTAGATATTGGGTGGCCTCGAATATGTTTGGGACATCATGCTGCACAACAATCGTTGCGCAATATACTTGGGACATCTGCCCCATTAATTAGAAATTATTATATTAAATGGGCCTGTAATGGCACTCTGGGTATTGCAATATGTTATATGTAATTAAGTTACTGTATTTATAATTAAAAAAAAAGAGTAATCGTATTAAGTATTTTTCTTATATTCACAGACTTTACCTTCTGTAAGTCAGAAATATAGAAATATAAGAACAACCATAGTTTTGTTACAATTTTCATGTTCAATTCCAACATAAAAATAAATATCCCAATTGTAGTAATTAAGTATCAAGAGGTAAATTAGAGGTAGAGGTAAGGAGGTAAAGAGGCAAAGTAAATTATTCAAGAATAACTTTGTCCACCTAAAATCTAAACTTTTGCCACTGTCCGTCGGCCAAGAGAAGGCAGAAATAAAAAAATTAATGCTCTTAAAATGTATATCTGTATTCACATAAATTTATTTATGAAATACTATTTATTCGTGAACATTCGCCAGCAAAAAGGAAGAAATTTATTTAGGAGAATATCCAGAATCGAGAAATGGTTTTTGTGGTCGACCAAATGACGGATATCTAACGAGGTGTGCACTAGTTTGGAAAAATATTTTACCGGTACAGAAACGGCACGCCGAACTTTTCATATTAATATTGGCGGAAGTTCGATATCGAGTCCGCGCAAAATCTTCTTTACCAGATTCCACGATCGAGAGGAAGGTGGGGTTGATCACGTATTTGACGAAATCTATGCTTCAATATCGTACCGCCATTTTATCCAGTATCGATATAACAACCAAAATATCTCCTAAAATATTGGTTTCCTAACATATGAGCCGTCTATTTGGAAAGTGACCCAAAGTCCATTTAAGTTTGAGATATTAAAGAGTTTCCGTTTCAATGAAATTAAAAATATACATAAAGATCCGTCTGACTTGAAGCGAAGCTCGTTTCTCATTGTTCTTACAATTTACACCGCAGTATGTATTAGGGACATCCTAGTGAGTTTTCAGCCGCAGTGAAATTTTTTCTCTAATAAACAAGCAAGAGAAGTTTCTTTTTAAATTTTGTATTGTATAGAGGTAGATTTCCAAATAATAATTAAACTATCACCTGTGCAATTTAAAGCTTTATAAAGACTGTACAATTATATGAACAACAGTCCTTTTTGTGATATCGACACCGTAAGGATAATTGTCTTATTTTCACCTGAGATTGTTAAAATATAACAAGAATATAATCTCTTCGAATTGTACAAATTTAGTCTACGTATTTTAATCGGATAGGGAAAACATACCGCAGTAAAATGTACATCAGCAGTGATAGGTACATGTACTCTATGCAACTGTTAAGAGGCCCATTCACGGTCAAGGATATTGCGCGACATTATTGACCGTGAATCATAGTAATTGACGAATTGCGCAACCTGTTGTGTGAAATCAGAATTTCCTGATATTTATTATGATTATAAATTACTCCGAAATAACGTGGAAATATGCATTTTGGACCCCGGACGATTACCGATTGGACTTTCCAACCGATTCTGAATGTGTTTTTTAGGTGGGTTAGTTTCTTTTAGGATGCAGAATTGACAGCTTCTGAACTCCGTGACGTCGAGGCGTCAGTTTGTGTAAAAATAACCCTGATATGGAGTTGGATGGACATCATGATGCACCTTAATTGTTGCGCGATATGCTTGACTGTGAATGGGCTCGTTTAACCGTAGCCGTTATAAAATCTACGCACACGTTTGCGTGATCGGAAGTACGACCAGAGATTCGGAAAACGTTATCGAACGTGGGGTCAATTAATAAGCGCAGCAAGTACCTTCCAATCTGTTCCGATGCTTCCGATGGTGCACGTCGGCCATTCGTTTGTGCGTGACAAAACCGTTTGAGTCACGATGCATTTCCGTTTGCCTTTGTCGCGAACGTTGTGCCGCAAGCGATACCACCGGCCCCGTTAACACTTCGCCCTTTATGCTCGTTTCAAATCTCCGCGCACTATCACTTATCATTCCCAATATCCATTAAATACCAGAAACGAACGAATCATAGTTTCATTCCGTGTAAGATAAATTTATTATTCTATCTGCATTGTTTTATAACGTCATAATAATCCGATGTCTATGGAAATTGGACTCACACCACCACTTTCATAATCTGTACATTATTCACACGATGCATCTTTGTCGGTATATCGGTGTCGTTGCGATGCGAAGTGCGTCTCATAGTTCATCAGAGTATTAGAAAATTTTCGAAAAACACTACTTTCATAATCAGTCTTTACTCAATTTTTTTTGTTAGCAAATTTTTAAATTGAATAAAGCATTGGCATTTTTAGGATACTGAATATTAACAGCTAAACATTCTTCTATGGCACTTTCAAAATGGCACTGTTGTTCCTGAAAAATCCCTGAATTTCTGATCTTACATAAAAATTTGCACAATGTTGCGCAATATGCTTGACCGTGCCCGGGCTTCTTTACCCCTTGTTCTATTGAAATGTTGTTCCACCCTGTTTCAATTGTAGTGTAAAAGTCACTAAACTTTTTTAGGTTTTTAGGAATCACGTGTTCGAAAGATCGTATGATTCTTAAATAAACTGTCAAAACTTTAAACTTTGAATTACAATTATTTGTAAACCTTATTTCAGTGAAATTGAACAGATGTTGATGTGACGAAAACCAGAAACAGAAAAACACAATAACATTTTTATATAAAAAAGAAATATGTGCATATGTCAAGTGCATAAAGAGATCCTTTCACGGTCAAGCATGTTGCGCAACACGCTTGACCATGATTGGAATTATGTAGTACAATATGATCTTAAATGGACTATAATACAACACAACTATCTATTTTAATAGCTAATGCTGTCGAATAATGCAAATTACGTCTCGTAAACGAAAAAATAAGACTTGAGAAGCATAGAGCTTTAGATCGATCTTTTATCTAGCATTAGGTTAAGTTAGGAAAAACCCCATTTTCGTATTATCGAGAAATGAGAACGCGAATCCCGCACCCTTGCAATCCTGGAAACGAATCTACGTCCTCAAGAATAATTGGAAACTATTGGACGTGTAGCATCTCCAATAAAATTCGATAATTTACTGAGAAGATAGTCGTCTTAAGTTTTTGTGCGCTACTGTATGTATACATATACATACTTGGCCAATGCAGCACGCGAATGCAACTCGTGTTCACGATAAACACGAAAACAACTGAACCTCCATGACATCGTGCACTTCATTTGCATTTTTATCGACGTCACGAAAAAATGGAATCATGCAACGGACGCGGAACTGTTTCGGTATTTGTGTTTTTCATTGGCCTTGAAACGATATTTTATACCGTGTACCTTTTTCTCTTCTGTAATTTCAAATACATCCGTGCCGGTAATTACGAAAATGATTCAAACCCCCTCTACGTGTCTTTGTCAAATACAGGGTGTGGCAATGATTTTGTCCACTTTGAATATTGCTGTTCTTTTTTTTTTTAATATGAGAAAGTATAGTTCACAAAAGTTACATTGTGTAGAGAGTGGCAGGTAGCGGCAAAAATATTTTCTGCCTGGAGTGAGAGATTAATATTTCTACCATAATATCAAGATTTTATTAATTCCCAATGCAAGTTCAAATCTACTAATTATACTGTCCAACACTAAAAATGTCCAACCAAACTGTTGGTTGGATCTTATAGAGTTTTTTGCGCTGATTCCGAAACTGGCCTTAATTGTTTTCCTACACGCACAGTTTTTGAAAAATACGGCTTTGAAAAAAAATCTATTTTTCAAATTTAAACAATTATTGTAATGTTATTATAATAGATATTGTATTGTTCTTTACATTAGAAGTTTCTCTTGACTTTAGACATGTTTGAACAATTATTAATGACGGAGAGGCACCATTTTTGCACTAAATTTCGATGATATTTTTTTTATTCATCTCAGAAAATAAGGGTACAGCGGAAAATCGAAATATACCACGCGATACAGCAGACTAACGGCGTAACGGCAATGCAGTCGTTATAAGCGCAATATTATATCAGCTTATTTACATGTTATTATATTGTTATTTATTATTTATTACTATAATTATTCTGTGTAAATTATTTTATATATTTTTTTAATCTTAGTCTCGTATTTATATTATATTTCATACTAAAAAGGCCTTTTGCAAGAAAAAAAACAATTTATTCCCACACAGTACACTATTACACTATTTACAATTCTAGAGAGAGAATTCATATCGATTCAATATGGAGCAACCTATTCCTATTTATATCTTGAAGTCGATAAAAATAGTCCCCCATTTATATTTTGTTTGTATTTATTTTACTCGGAAGAATCTCGAATGTTTATTGGTGCTATATGTATATAGATAAGACGGCAATTACTGCAAATAAAATTTTTCGTTTTAAGTTCCGATCATTCCACAAAATTATAAAAGTACAAAATATGTTCACATTTTATTGTGGAAAAATTTTATTTGTTTTTTAAAAACTATGTGTGTTGGAAAAAAATTAAGGTCAGATTCGGAATTAGCGCAAAAAACTCTATAAGATCCACCCAATAATTATATGAAAACAAAAAAAAAAGTTTAAATTTGTTGGACAGTTTCTATTGATATAATGACAAAGAAAAGAATTTAATAATCTGTCACAATGGTCCTGTTGTTCTTAAATGTAGATACCGAAGGTCAGATGTTTATTTCCTAAGCCAGGATCCTTAGACCCAAAAGATATCGGTAATACAACACCTAAAGGCCATGTGGTAAAACTCAGATAAAGCTAAGGGCCGTCAGCCCCAACAGACCTGGGTTTTTCCTCTACCCGTTGCAGTCAAATTGTCAGTCGATCTCGAAGAGGCTAAGAGAACACTTGTAAGAGTAAAACACAATCAACGCGTTTTTCATTTAAGTTCCTAGATCCTGCTTCCTAGAAAACCAACAGTTTCTAAAAGAAAGTATTTCTATAAGAATACGACATCATCCTTCAATAATATTAAATTATCTATACATATTCAATATTATCCTTCAATAATATTAAGTTTTCTACAAATATTCAGTATTATCCTTCACTGATACTAAATTTTCTATATGAATTCAATATTATCCTTCAATAATAAAAAAAACATAAACAACTTATAAACATAAAACAACTTTGTGCTTCACATATATTTTTTTATCGTTGTTGTGTTTTGTACGAATGTTTTTTTATTATGTAACTGCAATGTTAATAAATAAATATGTAATTCTTCTTTATGTCAAGTCTACTATTTCTCTTTTTTTTCATTTGAGTCTCGAATTAATTTATAATAGTTAATGAGACCCTTGGAGGTAAAAAGAGATTGATACGCCAGCTATGCAATTAGATAAGCGAGGCGATCATATTGCGAGGGATAAATATATTTCGGGCCACAGACAATATTACAATGTATACCGCGATTTTTAATTTTAAAAGAAGTGACAGTTCTGGAATGGTCTTTTTGCTCGGTCGATCTAAATATTATCGAAATTGTGTAGGCTGACCTACACCTATGTGCAGGTCGAAAACTGTTTAATAATGTAGACGAACTAAGAGACGGTGTTATTCAATATCGAGACGCGTTTAAATGAAAACCAAATACGAAAATTATACAAAACAATTCGAAATCAATTGTTGCGAATGATATATTGAATAGAAGATATCCCACTAAATTATTAATTTTATATTTAATCATACATTATTCCGAAATAATTTCAGTATCTGTTTGTTCCTTCTTCTTACTTTTTTTCTTATTTATTATACAAACTTAATGTTTAATGTGTTCAATTCCAATGAGGTATTCAGTATGAACTTTTAATTATTTGTAGAAAAATTAATGTATATATACCATATATAGAATCAAGATAATTCTTTTATAAATATTTAAGCCACTCGGGGACCATTTCTTTTATCACTTATCAAATTTATCTGTTAGTAATTGTTATAACGTTGTTTATAATGTTTCATTAGTATAAGTAGAATTTACATAGAAAATTAAATATGTTCGTAGGATATTGCTGAATTTATATAGAAATTTAATATTGTTGATAGATAATGTTGAATTTATAAATAAAATTTAATATTAATCAAGGATAATATTGAATTTATATAGAATTTTTAATATTACTGAAGGATAGTATTGAATTTGTATAGAAAATTTAATATTATTTGGGGTCGATTTAATTTATATAGAAAATTTAATAATAATGAACGATAATATTCAATTTATGAAGAATTTTTAATATTACCGAAGGATAGTATTGATTTTGTATAGAAAATTTAATATTATTGAAGGGTAGTATTTAGTTTATATAGAAAATTTATTATTGAAAGACATAGAACGATGATGACGCAAGAGTGAGGGCAGACCTGATAATTGCAATTGGGTTGAATACAGCTACGCAAGTGTGGCGCAGATTGAAGTCGGAGTTTGCATCAACAGAGCCAGTAAGAAGGGCGAGCTTGCTGAAGCGAATTTCAACGTTCAAGATAGCCGAAGGGCGACGATCTCCGAACACAATTAATGGAGTTATTCGACGTCACAGCGCAGTTGTAAACGATGGATATTCCCATAAACCAGGAGTTGCTGTCACATATGTTGGTAAACAGCCTGCCACCGAGTTTCAATATATTGAAGTGTTCGATGGAGTCGCGGCATACCGTGCCAAAACTGGAAGCTATAAGGCAAAAAGTTCTGAAAGAATTCGATTCGGGTGCACAACAGCCGAAAGACGAAAAGCCTGAAGCAATGTGGGCACAAGGAGGCAAGGGAAGATTTTAAAATGGCCAATGCGATGGAAGCAATGCAAATTCCCGCCAAATGACTGAAAATATAGCGAAGGGAAACAAAACGTTCAAATTCAAGTGCTTTAGGTATCATTGTGTAGGTCACAGCAATGATGCCAGAACGATGAACCAGGAAGAACTTGCCCCTCCGGCTGGGCCCCCACTCTTACTTTTACTGTGCACGCGCTACACACGAACGTACCTCTATTCTGCCCGTGTGAGTTTTACTGTGAGTAGAGGTCCGTTCGTATGTAGCGCTTGCGCAGTAGAAGTAAGAGTGGGGGGCTCAGTCAGAGGGGCTAGTTACTCCTGGTTCCTCGTTCTGGCACCATTAGATCACAGAGCTGCCGAGTGTCCTGAAAAAGGTTCGCCCGAGAACAGTAAGCGAGAATCGTATAGCAAGATGAATAGTTGCTGTATGCGAAGAACAATGCTTGTGTTAGATGCTGATGTTTGGACAGTGCACAGAGTGGTATTTCGTCTGAAAACCTGGACAAAAACCAAAATTGTAAATATTTACATAGAATGTTGTGGTTGCGTGCCAATATAGATAAATAAACATGCCATCACGTGGTGCACTCTTTTTTTTTGTTTATCCAAACAATCGCCCGTGTCTCGACTTATAATGTAGCCCTTGTTCGATACACACGTCTTTGTTCGCAGCATTCTATTCATACACATCTTTTTCTTGTTAGAATTTTTCCTTTGAAAGTGATCTTTGTAACGAAATTTGGAGTAGATGTTGTTACAGAAGGTATGTACATTATATTAAGCATATATTTGTCAATGTTAAAATTTTTTATACGTATTTTTACCGATCTCCAAGCCTGATTAAGAGCTTTTAGATTTCCATGACTTTTTTTTAATAAATTAATATTTTTAAACATATACAAGTCATCGCAACGGCATGAAAGTTACGGGGTGTTAAACTACAGGATCTCTATAATTAGTATACCGTAAAAAAGTTTTCACATTGAAAAAAATGAAGCTCCAAATATAGCGCCTGCTTATTACCATGGTGTTAGTAACTCGCTCTCTTGTCTGTCTGTTCAGTGCAAATTTTGCTATATTTTATTATATAAATAAAATGTATTTATGATTTTCAGATTTTAGAAAATCTGATTCCAAATTACAAACATTTATTACGGCTTCTATTATTCCACACATGTAAGTAAATACAGTTGTTACTTCCTCTGTAGACGATCAAAATGTACATTATTTATAGTTGTACCTTTATCCTCCACAATTAATATTTTACATATATTGCCAAAATATAAATTATCACGGTACTCTACGCAATAGTTTTACATATGAACACCCATAAATATACTTATTATCACTAGGATGTAGTTAGATATGACTTTTTTTACTCATAAGCTAACCGTATAACGTAGGAAAAACAAGAAAATATTTTTGGCCAGGTTTTCATCTCAAATACCACTCTGTGCGGTCGTTGTACATGGCATATGTATAACGATGTAAATATCCTTCGAGAATGTACAAGTATAGTATTTTATCTATATAAGTCCCCAACACGGGTCTGCCGAGATACATTTATGCGTTAAGGACAGTATTGTTTGACGTTTGCCCAACGTAGAGGACAGCCGAGCAAATTTCTAACTTCCTTATTTTTCATTATTTTTTATGGGACTTCGATGACCATATTTGTGATATTTTTCTGATAAAAATCATACCAAATGTTATATAATTACGATGATATTTACTTGTATAATAGAAAATTAAAGTTTTGGGCGCAAAGAAAGAGAGTCGCTGGCGAGCCATTGGAATGTGTCGGCGACTGCGACTCTCTGCGTCTCTTTCTTTCCCATACGCTATCCTTTCTCGTGCCCAAAACTTTAATTATCCATTACACAAGTAAATATTCTTGGAATTGTATCATATTTGGTATGATTTTTATTAGAAAAATGCCACGAATATGTTGGTGAAAGTTCCATAAAAAATAAAGAAATTAGAAATTCGGATTAGGTGATCTCACCGATGTATCCGAGCCGCATGATGTCATACCTCTCGGCGACCGAGGCCTCTCGAGTTTCGTGGCACCTCAAGGCAGTGCATGGATCCGGGGCATCAATTCGCACGCGATGGCCACCAGATGGCGCAAAAACAGTGCCGTGTCTAGAATAAAGTAGCAGAGCCCTGAGGCCGTTATATCCTCCTGGGTACTCGAGGTACCCCATTTTTCTGTTACTGAAGCTGAAGACGCAGCCATCTGGTGGCCACGCGTGCGAATTGGTGCCCCGGATCCATGCACTGCCTCAAGGGGTCATGTCCCACAGTAGTGAGGATAGATCTGGGACATTTACAGGTCAGACTTTTCGAACATCTATGGACAAAATACTGTGCAAGGAAGGACAAACTGTTACTAGCCAGTGACGTCCAAACAGATATAGACGCGCAAGGTACGGTGTGTGTTGTGATGACGGAAGGAAAACATAAGAAATCCGTGGACTTTAACACGTTGAGTGTCACGTCAGTCACCGGTGACTGACACCGACATTTCCGTTCAGACCGCGTCAATCACTGGTGACTGACGTACTGTCGTAGTACTTACGATACCTGCGCGCGCGGCCTGACGGGGAACTCGCTATAAAACCGCGCGGCACTCAAGGTGTTAACGATGTGTTGTTGGTAAAAGAGCTACGTACAAATCTGCTGTCGGTAGCGAAAATTACAGATCTCAGGTATACTGTTCTGTTCGAAAAAAGATGGCAATAGTGCGCAGAAAGGACAGAGATGGAACTCGTTGTAAAGCGCGAAGGCAATCTGTATTACTTCAGTGAAAAATTAGAGCAAGTGAATCTTGTGAGTAGCAGTACTGTGAGTACAGATATTTGGAATCGTAGATTGGATCATTTGAATGTGCGTGACGTTCTCGAACTGTCAAGAAGAGGGCTAGCAGCAGGGATAAACGTTAAGACCGAGAAACAATCACAGCCGTGCGGTGTGTGTAATTTAGGGTTGACCTTATTTTTTGACCTTCGAATTTTTTTCAGCACATCCCCCAGAATTGTGACATGTTGAGAAAATGATCTGGAAATATTTGGGGCCGATTGGATTATGGAAAACCGGCGCGTAATGAATTTGAATTTTTTTTTAAATCTTGACATAAATATACGTTAGAAGACATCGTTGAATTTGTCTTCTTTTTCTCTGTAAGAATCTATATATAGCATAATCAGTTGTTGATAGAAAAAAGATCCGTTTCCCTCTGATGCTATATTCACCTCCTTATATACTACAACTTTAGTTTGAAGAATTTTTTCAACCTAACCTAACCTAACCAAACCGGGATATTTGTTCGTATTGAGTTCGTATTGAGGACGAAATACATTGCAACAAGATATCATTTCGTTCGTCAAACGATTAAAGAAAAGAAACTCAATCGGACGGCCCGAGAGTTTCGGGCTGCCGGAGAGTGACTCTACTTCGTCGGATACGTTCGGAATTAACGGACAAGTTAATATGGGCGAGTTATCAGGATACCCGAGAACTTCTCGACCAGAACGCGACTAGAAAAACTCTTTTTTTTTTAATTTGGGGAAATCCCTTATGGATAACCATCCCTATCGCCGTAGATAAAAATGGCCAATGTCCGACTCGTACGGATTAAACCCAAATAGCCGTCCCTAGACATTACTGCGGGAACCCAGGATCAGCGTTGTATTCAACTGGGCTCCAGTTGTCTTCATATCGAAACCTCCCATTTAAAGGTCCATTTAGTTTAGCTAGATCGAATAGTCACAGACTTTCGGATGTCTGTTTCCCCCCCCGTGAGTGTGCGAGTACCGGTACCCACGCGTCTTTTCGACCGACCGGCGGAGGCGCGGCCTCTTTCCGTCCCTATCCGGCCCTCCCTTCCTCACGGGTATAATCCCAGGCTGAAAGGAGGGGCAGGCATTGATACAGGACCGGGGTCCGGCTGGCAACTCCAAATCCCCGCATATGGGGCACTTCGGGGCGGCATCGCATGTAACCGCCCTGTGTCCCACGTCCCCATAAAACTAGAAAAACTCTTTTTTTTTTGTTTTTTTTTTCTTTATGTCCGGAAATGCGTTACGCATACCTCAGTCCCCATGTGGGTGGGACCGGTGTTATGTGGGACTGTCCAGAAGACCCTCCAGCCAGTCCTACTCTCTAAAATTGCACACCCACCTAAGCTATGTTAGGTGGGGGGGAAGGATCTCTACCGAACTCAATTGGTCACCCCCTTAGCTGACGAGCATCCCCGGGGGAGTGGTTAGCTCCCCCACCCTACTCTATAAGCCCCAGGCGGAGGGACTCGCCTGGTGTCCCCATCCCAGGAGCCTTCGAATTGACCTTCCCGAACCCTAGTTCGGTCCGCCCACAGCTCCTGGAACCTTCGTGCGCCACTCGGAACGGTGAGAGGTGGCCCCGTATGAGGTTCATTGTCACCGCCCGGTCAGGGCAAGAAGGCGCCGACACCGGTAAGAGAGAGTCGTCGCACGCGACTATACTCTGCCCCACGAGAGAAGTACAGCGTTTCGCGCAGCTTGAGTGACGGCGGACGGCGCTGGACGGCGCTGCGAACCTCTTAACTCCCACTCCTCATTGTCTCGACTGCGATTCATTCATGTACGCGGTGTACGGGATTGAAACGGTTTAACAAGGCATTATAAGGAATAGGAAATCGTGACTATTAGTAGGCGTAATAAATTAGATAGTTAATTTAATTATATATTTATACATTTTATTCAATTTATATATATATATATATGTCGGAGGCTGGTCGGAAGGATTCACCGTTGAACCCGTCGGAAATTGGTCGGAAACATCGTTCGTCGATTCACTCATACTTTCTCGCGCGAAAAACAAAAGAACGTAGATACAGTGATTTTAAAGAACTATCGCGATCGGCAATAGAGTAGCGCAACGACAAGAAACGTCAATGAGCCCACGAGCCCGACAGAACTTTCACACGGTAAACTACTCGTCCGTCCTCTCAAGTCTATATCCGCTGCGATAGCTTCTCTCAACTCAAAACTGCTCTGCACTCCAGCGTAGCAAAAGACGTTCTGCTGCTCGTGGTCACATTCAACAAAGTCCCAGCCCATGCTTTTTACGGGACTTTGTTTCGTACTTTTCGTTTCGCCGGCACGGAGAGGGATGCAGGTAAAAGAAACATTTTATTGCCTTCGCTGGGTATTTCTATGGGGAAAACCCAGCATCTGGCTCTCAGCTGTTTAACGGTAGATGCGTATATTAAATATCTAAATTGTTACTTTACAGCTAAACTTAATCGAACTCGGGCGTATAACTCCAAATGGTTGCTTCGCTGCCGTCACGTCCCGACGTGTATATATATATATATATATATACAGGGTGTCCCAAAATTCGTGTACTTCCCGGAAATGGGAGGTTCCTTGGGTCATTTGAAGCGACATTTTCCTTTACAAAAATGACGC
>CM052337.1:24080601-24121756 GCA_028455595.1 Lasioglossum vierecki
CATTTCCGGGAAGTACACGAATTTTGGGACACCCTGTATATTAAATGATATGTGATATGTGTTTAATTATGTAATATTTTTAATATGATATATTCATGAATATGAATATAAATCTTACTTTTAACTTATTTTAAAAATCAATTTATCGTATTTAAATTAAAATGTAGGAAACATAGATGTTCAATATTTTCTGTTATTAACCGCGTCTGCGTTTGGGTTACTATATTTCCAGAAGTGGAAAATATTCGCTCATTCGTAGCTTGCGTCTCGGGTACAGCTGGGTAATGTTGAGCTGCTAAAGATATAAGTGGAAATCTTTTACGATTTTGGCCCCACCACTCTATAATATTAGTCTCGCTCGAGACGTCTTCATTAAAATAAATTTTAATTTCGCTACTCTTTTTTTGGCGAATGTTTCTGTTCCTTCCTCTGGGTTGCTTTTGCTTAATGTTTCGTCGAAGAAAGCTATTATTTTAGATTTTCGCTTACCTAATTCAAAAATGAAAAAATATAACGGTAAATTTTGAAATTTATGGAATTAAATTATCGGGCCTCTAGCGCTATGTGTGGGCTAGTTGCGTCAAGTGTGCCATTGAGATTGAGAGCGTTGCAGCCATGCTGTATTTTCCAAACAAATTAGCTTAACCCTTTGCACTCGAAGTTTTTTTTCATTCGTATTACCAGCAACTCGAAGCGATTTTAGTGAAAAGATCATATTTAGATGTGAGTTTGATATACGCATTAAAAGAAAAGTCATCGTTGTATGTTATTATTTTTCTAATTCTTTATGAACACAAATGTTATGATAAATAAAAAAAAACAAAAAATTATAAAATTATTACATTTTGTAATCGTCCAAAGTGTGATACCACTCAAAGCAATTGCCAATATGTAATCTTGGCTTTTCTAGACAGGTATCACAAAAATAATGGGTCTGCCGTCTTTCGCCCGGAATTTTTCTATTGGAACACACTACACAATCTTTCTTGGTGCCAGAACGTGTAATATGTAGGTTGTTGTTGAGCCTGCCCTCCGTATTTGATGTGTAAGTGTATTCTCGAGATGTGCTGTTTTGTCGAAAATTCCCAACCAATTGCTCCATCAACAATTTTACGAACTTCAAATGTGACATTGGTTTTTCATTATTTATTTTTTTAGTAGAAGTGTACAATATGTATGAATTTCCAGTACACATTTCCATCCCCCAGAAAAACAGTTTTCTCCACCATTTCAGGGATTTTCTCAAGAAACAATATGTTGCAGCACATTGGTCGGCCCGATCTACTCCACGCATATTCTTTGTGTAATCAAAATAACCATTTTAGGTTTTTGTATACTGACCAATTCACCACCACGCACTCTTCTGTGAACCGATATCAAACCCGCTTCATTACGAGTACTTAACAAAGTTACAATCCTTTTGTCCTTCCATTCGAGAACTAAGGTTTTGCCTTTTCTGTAAGCTACTGTTTTCCTGTCTCTTACAAATTGCGGTTTTTTTTTATTACCATTTGTAAATATTTCCTATTTGTTTTTATTGTGCCGGTGAGGAAACAATTCATTTTTAGCAGTTCTTCAGCAAGGGGTATGCTTGTATAATAACTGTCGGTATACATGTGATAACCTTTAGCATTCGGAACATTGTCCAGTAATTTTCTAAACAGGTCTAAGGGAATTCTGGAACTCACAGACAGATCAGGTCTCATGAGACTTTCAGAAGTAATACTGCCGTAATAAGACAAAGCCGAATAAACATAACCGGTATTTGAGTCGGCCAGAACGTAAATTCTAATTCCCCATTTAGTGGGTTTAGCTGGATTATATATCATAAAACATATTTTCCCCTTAAATTTTATAATGGATTCATCGATACAAATCGACTGATAAGGTATAAAATGTTCGGAAAATTTTGAGTTGATGTATTGTAAAAAGTTATTAGCCTTTTGAATGCGGGTCCTTAAGCATGTATTTCAGCCTTCTGGTGCATTTTTGTGTAAATGCAGCATCTGAAATATTTGCAGGAACCTATCTCGGGTAAATACATCCGAAAAGAACGGAATTTTACTGGTGAATTTGGTACACCAATATTCCTGGAGATTTGCAACCGGCATGGTTCCCATATTCAAGATCACTCCAATGAAGGCCAGAAATTCTTTCCAATTAACATCACTCCATGTATTCCATATTGATCTCTTTGAGAATTGCATTCTGCGTAGTTTTGAATTTGCGTAATCATTTGTCTCTTTTACTATGGAATCGATCAGTGCATCCGTAAAGTATAATCGAAAACAATCTAATGGTTCTTTTACATCGTTGAAAATTTGTGGTCCGGGAGTTCGAGGTGAAATATCGAAATCCATAGGAGATGGAATATTATCCACTTCCGAAACATCTATCCATTCGCCATTTCCACGTGAACCTGTTGTGTCTTCTACATTTTCTCCTGCATCACTTTCAGATTCCTCAATCTCACTTTCAATTCTCGGTATGTATCGTCGTACAACAGGAAATGTAGTATTATTATTAGAATCGGATTCATGACTTAGTTCAATATTGTCTGCGTTATCACCGCTAAGAGCGTCTGTATTATTTATGTCATGTTTACTATAAACTTCAAATTCTAATTCATCTGTACTACTTTCAATATCACTATAGTTATCACAATTTTTTCTTTTATTTGCCATCTCGGGGATGTAAATATGAATTCAAAATATAAAAACAACAGATAAACTCGAATCTGATATACTCTACTACTGAATAACAGGACTTAACTCACTTGCATCCAAGTGTGATATGCGGAGTGTTGTTCAAACCGCGATTATCGGCTGTTATCGAGAACATAACAATCCGCGAGCCGCGACCGTCATTTGTCACCAACAGCGAAACACCCGAATACTATTAGGACCTTGAATAAGTTCTCGCTGTTTCTTTTACAAAATAAAAGCTTTATTTAATCACTAGCGACCACTTTCTCCCATCTTTCTGGCAGTATATGAATTCCGCGTCGGAAAAACGACATGTCTTTTGAGGTTATCCAAGAATCGATCCATTTTTTAGCTTCTTCATAAGAATGAAAGCGCTGGTCAGCTAGGCCATGTGCCATTGAACGGAATAAGTGAAAATCAGAAGGGGCTATGTCAGGTGAATACGGCTGGTGGGGTACAACTTCCCATTGAAGCGTTTCCAGGTAGGTTTTCACTCGTTTTGCAACATGAGGCCGAGCGTTGTCATGTAGCAAAATCACTTTGTCGTGTCTCTGCTCGTATAGCGGCCGTTTTTCTTTTAAGGCTCGACTTAAACGCATCAATTGAAGTCGATAGCGCTTCCCCGTGATAGTCTCATTCGGCTTGAGCAGCTCATAATAAATTACACACCCTGCTGATCCCACCAAATACAGAGAACCATGGATATTTGGTTTTGCAGACGATGTTGAAGCATGGCCGGGCTTACCCCACGATTTTCTACGCTTTGGATTATCGTAGTGTATCCACTTTTCATCGCCAGTCACGATGCGGTGCAAAAAACCTTTTCTTTTCTGCCGTTGAAGCAGTAGTTCACACGTGAGAAAACGCCGTTCGACGTTTCTCGGCTTCAATTCATACGGTACCCAATGTCCTTGCTTCTGGATCATTCCTAAAACTTTTAAACGTTTTGAAACAGTTGAATCATCTACTTGTAATGTTTTTCCAAGTTCTGCTAGCGTCTGACATGGGTCTTGATCCAGTAATTCCTCCAACTTTTCGTCTTCAAATTTTTTCGGTGCGCCAGAACGTTCTTTATCCTCAAGTTCAAAATCATTATTTTTGAAGCGTCGAAACCAGTCTTTGCATGTCGTATCCGACAAAGCATTGTCCCCATAAGTCTCAACAAGAATTCTATGTGCTTCAGCTTCAGATTTCTTTTGAATAAAGTAGTGCAATAAAATTCCCCGCAAATACACTTTATTTGGAACAAAAGTAGACATTTTCAGTACTAAGAAAAAATTACTTTTTTTATACTAAAGTGAACTACGATACACTGAAATTTGAGGTTAGATACACTACTGCCTTGCATGTGTGTTACCATTCGAAATTTCACGAACGGGGTACTGCTACTGCCATCTTCGAAGAAACAGCGAGAACTTATTCAAGGTCCTAATAGTTTTTACGATTTGTTTTTGTTTTTATGTTCAGAACTACAAATTATTTACAATGTCTCCGTAGCGGAGCCCTCGAGTTTGAAGACCAATTTTAAATGGCTCCGCTCCGGAGTCAACCGTCCTTAAGTGCAAAGGGTAAATAACTGTTTATTTTGTTCACGATCCCCAATTTTAAATAAATAGGTTGAAGTTTACGGCGCACAGATTCGAACCTATGTTACTAAGCAGTTTTGTAAATTAATATAACTTTTTTCGACGTTTCGGTCTAGTTTAAGACCATTTTCAAGAATATATAATTGCGTCTGTGAAAATTAATAAATGTAAATTATATAATTCCGCGTTGAAAAACAATAAGAAAAGAAGAAGGAACGGAAAACGAATGGTTTTATGAAGCAAATTTACTTGCTTAGTGAAAAATTATTAAAGTTTTTGAAACCACGTGTTGACTACATGTCGGCATAATACATGGTAAAATGTGACAAACGTTCTCGTATGAAAACGATAAAGGTCTTTGTTTGGAGAAACAACGAATCAGGTGTATCGATCGAAGCCATTGGCCAATCGATATTTGGCGGTTTATTTGAATCGGAAAAAACATTTTTTTACCCAACATTCGAACACAGTTCATGTATAGTATCAGCATGTGATAGTTTATTAATAGACATTCAATGTGCTTTTGATGCTGTGTAAGCCCTTTTCAGGTTTTGTTCGTTAGTAATAGTCAAGAACATGAGCTGTTGTCCTAGGATTAGACGTGGGGGGGAATGAATCTTAGACAGGACCTTCCCCCACGTCCCGAGTCACAAAGAAAGGAAATAAAAAAAAGGGTTTTGTTGGTTAGAGAGATTCATCATGAAACATTACTGGTTGAGTAATGGCGCGTTATTAATGTATTTTAGGTGTTTCATACCTAAGATTAACGCTTTGATCTTTAATCATGTGAATCGTTTCTAATAAAATCCTCTGATCTAAGTTAGCTTCTTTTTCAACAATTTTGACATTTTCCAATTCAAAAGCATGGTCAAATTCAATTGAATGTCTCGTGAAAGCTGTGTGTTGTGATGGTGGTAAGAAAATGTTATGTCTATGTTCTCTGATACGTGTCTCCCAATGTCTTGACGTTTGTCCTATGTATGGTTTGTTACAACCCTTGCAAGATATTGAATAAATTAATTTGTAGTTTTTTAATACTGGCAATCTATCTTTGATCGTGGGGAAAATTTTTTTCATATATTGCATTTTTTTCGTGTGTTTCATTGATTACAACCGTATTTTTTCGTGTTTTTCATTGATTACAACTATAGTTTGCAACTAAAAAATCTGAAAATGATACCGAATATGTGGCTTAGTATCCGAAATATGTCAGCTTTTTCAGAATTTTAATTTGTCAATAAATAGGGAAAAGGGGCCAAAAACTGGTTTTTCGTTTTTCTTCAATAACTACCCTTACATATGAGATGGGGGGCTGAAACTTGGCAGAGCTGGGTCTTTTTGGATAAGCTATCGAATGTCACAAGTTCGACTGAAATACCGGCCGGGACGACTTTCACCCCCAAACCCGTCTATAGCCTTTACTACTTTATTTCACGAGGATCTACAAAGATAATATTGAATATTTACGGAAAATTTAATATTATTGAAGGATAATATTGAATATGCATATGAAAAATTCAAGAGAATTAAATAAAAATTTCAAGCCTACAGATTCTAAACAGGAACCCTAAAACACGAGATTTTAATCCATACGAATTTTGAAACACTCAAAGTTGAATTTATAATGAACCAGAAACCCGTCGAACCCGCTGCAGTGTCTACACGACACTTTCACACAGACCTACCGCATCTTCGGACGCAGAAAAAGTAGAATCGTGCTCACAATATTAACGAGCAAACTTTCCTCTTTACGACCCACATAACTATCATGTATCACGTCGCCCGGAAGCCGAAAGGAACCCGCAATGCTACTGGAAAATGCTCGTGAACTAACTGTTTAATAATAACAAAAAAGAAATTTTCAAATAGCACCGAAATCGATTCAAATGTTCCATTTGATGAAAATGTCGAGGTTTTATTTATTTGAAATTATTTTTAAAATCTATTTTGTGCAATTCTTACTGCAACATATGCTTGAATAAATCAATTTATTCAAGCAATTTCCATGTTAGCAAATTCTTCGTTTCAATAATTATTTATAATTAGACTGCCGATCTTTAAGGAAAAAATAAAAACATTCTTTATTAGTCGTGGGAAGCAGAAGTAAAATAAAAATTAATTTCATTCCCTGAAACACTTTGTTATGTGAAAAACAATATTACAATGTTTTGAATTTTTTCGAATTCTTTACTGTTTCATATTTCACCCAACTAATTTATATATATATATATATATATTTTTATTCCGATATATAAAATTAATATGCTGTTAAATAATACACGATTATCTGGGATTATAAATGATGAAAAGGGATTGGGAATCTCCGTTTCTAAATATGTTCTAAGGATGAAAAATATTTTTCCATTTTCCTAAATATTTTCTAAGGATGAAAAGTACTTTTCCTTTTTTCGATTTTTTCCCCCATTATATAACTGGTGAAACATATCTCGGCCATTCCGTCGAAGTAAAAATGCAAAAAGACCGCCTGCCGTTGAAACGCGAGGGGAAATGTTTGTTTTATCTGTGCCGATTGTAGGAGAAATAACTTGTAACAATGAATCTCGTCTATGCCGTATAATTCCCTCTCCGAGAAGCGTGTAACCTACTTATTTTCTGGGGCGTCTCTCTATAAAACAGTTCTTTATTCATTGAAAAACATCAGAACTCGCCGAAGTATTTTCTGAAAAAAGAAAAACTAATGCACCGTGACTCTTTCGATATTATATATTGTAACCACGATGACGAGTGCCATCAAGCCATGCGGTGATTTCTTCTACAGAAACAAATCGTCATTTTTATTCAGATACAAATGCATTTCTGTCTTAAATCAATAATTTTGGAATTAATCGGAACTATATATTATTCAATACAGTAGAAACAATATAAACACGCATTTATTAAAATGAATACTAAACACTTTGTATTATTCAATTTAATATTACACTGTCCAACACATTTCAACTTTTTTCACGTTTTCGTTTAACTGTCGGGTGCATCTTATAGAGTTTTTCACGCTGATTCCGAATCTGGTCTTAATTTTTCTCCTATACGCAGTTTTTGAGAAATTTGAATTTGAAAAAAAGACGTATTTTTCTACTATAAACAAATATTGTGATGTTATTATATATTAACATGTTTGAACATGTTTAAACATGTTTAAACAATCATTAAAGACATGGGGACACCAATTTTGCACACATTTTTGAGAATATTTTTTAATTTATATAAAAAAATAAGGGTCCAGCGAAAAATCGAATTATACCACGCGATTGAGTAGACTTTTATCTTGAGAAATCCGCCTTTCAACTTTCCAACGTCGACGTTTCTTTCAATCCGGAGAGCAAAATATCCGTGCCCGACACGGGTTGCCATCAGCAATGCTAACCACTAGAGCGGGCGTCTGCCGCGTTGTATTCCTTTTCCCGCTGGATCTTTATTTATTTAAAAAAAAATTGAAAAATATCCTCAAAAATGTGTGAAAAAGTGGTGTCTCTCCGTCTTTGATGATTGTTTAATCATGTTTCAGCATATTGCAGATCACTGGATTCGGGACAATCTATAGAATTTTTTGCTGTAAAGAACAATACAATATCTTATATAATAACATCACAATAGTTGTTCATAGTTAAAAAATACGTCTTTTTTTTTAAATTCAAATTTCTCAAAAACTGTGTGTGCATGAGAAAAATTAAGACCAGATTCGGAATCAGCGCGAAAAACTCTTTAAGATCCACCAAGCAGTTATACACGGAAACATTTTTGTTGTTAGACAGTGTTATTAAAGAGTAGTATTTAATTTATATGGAAAATTAAATATTATTGAAGGATAATATTGAATTCGTATAGAAAATTTCATATTGTTGAAGGGCAATATTGAATTTATATAAAATATTTAATATCATAGAATTTATACAGTAATTTAATTATGTGAAATTCCCAGCTTTTTCAGAATCCGTAGTCAAAAGTAGGGATTCCCATTGAAAAAATACGTACTGACCTTCATATAACCTTGAAAATGGATCCAAATACAAGGTCATGGACATATATGTCCACATTAATCGTGGTAGGCTACTCAAACTCAACTTTTTGGGTTAGTCTATGATTTATTTCTTCTGTTGTGATCGGCAAAAAGGTACGAAAATATTCATAAACATTCTACCTAGTGACACAAAGAACATTGAATTATTTTAGAATTTTCGGTTGGATAATCGATATTTAAAAGAATTCGTAAGTATGAAAAATTGTGATATGGTCCCGAAGATCACTATCCATGTTATATTACGCTTTATTTCCTCTGTTCTAGTCGGCGAAAAATTTTGAGAAAATTCTGAAACATTCTACTTAGTGGTACACACGACTATGAATTATTTGAGAATTATGGTTGGAGCCTTGTGTTTTGAAAAAATCCGGAAAGTTGAAATTGTCGATATAAATGAATAAGTAATTTTTAAATAAATCTTGTCGATTTAGATGGATAATAAACACGTGTTTATTAAAATGAATACTCAACATTTTTATAAGAAATAAAACAGTTAAAAGATAACAGTGGAAAAGTGGAACGCTTTTATCATCGAACGTGTTTGACTTGCGTCAATGTCTACATTGTTTTTAATACGCAAGTTGTATTTTGAACTGATTTTGTACAGAATCCGGAAACCAGTGATGGCAAATAGAAAGCCTTTTGTGATTTGCGACGTTCCGAATGCCTGTCAAGATAAACCTGTACCGGTGATTTATTATTCGGCTGTGAAAGCTTTTCTAGATACCTACACATCGTCGATAGATTTTCTTTCTAGATTTTGGACAATTTTTTTAATCAAGAATCATTTAGTTCCCGTGGAAATTGTCATTCTATTAAATAGTCGATTACACGTTTTAATAGATGTAAATTACATGTTTTAAATTTATAATGAAATATACGAATAATTTGCCATCTAAAGTAACTTGGCAACTATTGTATTTAGATTGCGGGTGTTTATGCATTTACGTATTCCGAAAATTGTCGAAAATAGGGTAGAGTTTATATATAATATTTATTTATTTCAGATCAGCAAAGGTTACTAAGATTAATAAGATCCTATTTTATTCCGCTCTCTTAAAATTCCTCTACAAAAATTGGAAATTGCATGAAAATCCGCAGTCTAATTGATAATAATTAATAAATAATTGATTTTTGTCTGTTTTAAATGTAAATTGTAATCCTCTTGCTGCAGAGAGACTTAAACAAACAAAACTATGAAGGTACAATAATCTCTTGCTCTAAAAAAACGAGTTTCAGGGTCTAAGAAAATTGTCTGTCCCCTCCTCTGCAAAGATTATTTTTTAATTTTTCAAAAAAAATTTGTAAAATACAATTTACAATATTTATTTTACAATTCCGATCAAGTGCAATATTTAAAAAAAATTTCTTTACACATCCTGTGGCAAGCTAATAACTCCCCTAAAAAAGTTCAAATCGTGTATTAATATTAATTAATATTCAATTTATGGTTTATTAAAAAAAAATTACGTTTTTTTTTTATAGTGTCCGCATATTAGTGGGAATCACTGTATATTTTTATCGATGAGAATTTATGGATCGATAATATTGTTTGGATCAGTATTTTTTAATCCTGTGATACGTCACCGGTTACAAGTTGAGGAATTGTGACAGCAATATAAGCCGGAAGATCTGTCTTCGTTAAAACTGAGTTGTTGGGGATGTATTACCAGATATTTCCGCTGTGACTTATGGCGAGGCTAACGTATTTTACAAATTTATTAGTTGGAACAGCAGGGCTAGTTGCAAAATAAACTGTTTATTACACAACAAATATTTTATTTCATTAGAATACAACAATGGAATTATATATTAGGGTTAACTTGTTATAAACATCCGAGTAGTGCAAACAACTTGTAAATATTTTAATAAATTATTTATGATAATGTAATAAGAAGTAAATAATTAATAATAAAAAGTCCACAGTCAAGATCAATGACACAAATATATGTAGAACGTGAATGTGTTAACCCTTCGCTGCATGATTTTTTTAATTGGGCTGAAAATTTGGAAGGTCAGTCTTTGTGTTTTACAAAACAACATTAAAATAAAGTTCGTTTCAAAACAAAGTGCGTTTAGTTTAATATGAAATAATCAGTGGCGGATCTAGACAAGTGGGGACCCTAAGCAGTCAAAAATTGATATTTTCCCTCAGTCATTGTAACCACAGTTGGGCAAAATTTTTATCTAAACGAGTAAATCTAACTAAATATAGCTCTGTTTCTAACAACCCTTACGAGCGTTTGGAGTTGAAACGTCGACAAGCCATTTTTAGTTAAAATCAACTGAGAGGTGATTTTGACTGGTTACCGTGTAATTTAGATTCACCGGGTGCTTTTGCAGAACCATCAGATACCGTGTAGTTATTAATTTCCCATCAATGTGGACCGAATACACCACTCCATAAGTAGAGACGCATCCTAAAACCATTATCGACCCTCGATACCCTCGATAACCACAATGTTTTACTACTAGCTTCAACCACATTTCCTGGTTTGCCTCTCCTTTGCGCCTGGCAGCCATTTCTACAAATTTCCACCTGAAATCTATATATTGTTCAAATATAATTATATAACAATCATTTGACTGCATTTATAATCTCTAAACTTCATATTACATGGCGGTCTTTTATTTTTGCTCTAAATAAAAAAAAAGTACTACATATTTCATTACATCCATCATAGAGTTGTTAATAACAAATATATTATTGCAATCAGTGCACTAAAATTGTTGGCTGCAACATCGATCTTTAAAAAATTCTGGAAGCACAAGATTGTGATAGTGTCACCAACTTCCATATTTGGACTTGACTACTCACTAGGGTGGACCTTAGCTATACTTGATGAAAATTATTTTGCAAAATTTTTTCCCGCACACCCTACAGAATTATGACAACTGTTGAAAAAATGATCTCGAAAAAATTTGGGGCAGACTGGATCGTGGGAAACCAGTGCGCAACGAATTAGAAATTTTTTTATCTTGACATAAACACACGTTGAAAGATATTGTGGAATTTGTCTTTTTTTCTCTGTAAGAATCCATATATAGCATAATCAGTTGTTAAAAGAATAAACATCCGTGACCTTGAAAACTTGAAAAAATGACCTTGAATTTTTTTCTCTGATGCTATATTCACTACCTTATATACTACAACTTTTGTTTGAAGAGTTTTTTCATATATACATAGCTGACAGAGATATAATAGATCCCCTTTTAAGCGTTAATAAATAATCTTGTAGAAGAACGAAGAACCAAAGTACCCAGGTGATTAAGATACATTTTAAATTTGATCTAAAATATGTAACAGTTGCATTTCTGATAACACTTCAGTTTCTTAAATGCTTAATTCGAATATTTTTTGGAATTTTAATTTCGAATGCCTTTCAAGCGCAACTGTTCCGTCGTAAAGAACCGTACCCCATCACGGAGTTAGTATATCCTTCGCAATGAATAGCAGTACGAA
The DNA here is from genome assembly GCA_028455595.1 of Lasioglossum vierecki. Lineage (NCBI taxonomy): Eukaryota > Metazoa > Arthropoda > Insecta > Hymenoptera > Halictidae > Lasioglossum > Lasioglossum vierecki. The sequence continues at coordinate 24,092,395 of CM052337.1, forward strand.
GAATTTTTAATTATTGGGACCAAATATATCTATTTTTAAAAAATTTTCAAACCGTTTGGTCTCAAAAATTTTTTTAATACTGACAACATTTTTGGAGAGGTCACAAATGTCTTTTCTATTAACTGATTATACCATATACGGATTCTTGCAGAGAAAAAAAGACAGATTTAACGATATCTTCCAACGTATATTTATATGTCAAGATTAAAAAGAAATTTTTTTTTCAAATTCGTTGCTCGCCGGTTCCCATAATCCCATCAGCCCCAAATTTTTTCCACATCATTTTCTCAACAGCTGTCACAATTCGGGGGGGGGGGGGGGGTTTCTTTGATAAAAAAATAAGGTCCACCCTACTACTCATGAATTATGCTTTATTTCTTCTGTTCTGTTCGAGAAAAATTTTCAAAAAATTCACGGACGTTCTATCTAGTGACACGGACATCTGTGAATTTTTTCCGAATTATTGGTTGCAGCATCGATTTTTAAAAAATTCTGGGAGCATAAGATTGTGGGGTAGGGTCCCCAACTTCACTGTCTGAACTAGAGTACTCAAAAATTATGCTTTATTGCTTCTGTTCTGCTAGACCAAAAGTTACCAAAAACTTCACGGATGCTCTACATAGTGACACAGACATCTGTGAATTTAATACAACATGGATTTGGATGGACATCTCGATGCACAATAATTGTTGCGCAATATGCTTCACCGTGAATGGTAGTGCATCTTCTTTTTTCGACTGCTCAGGGTGCCCACTTATCTCGATGCGTCAAAAGATTGTGTTATAGTTATCAATCGGTCGATTTTCCCGCCAAGACATCGCGCGTATTGCAAAGTAGTCCGCGATGGAGTCACGCATGTATGTACATAGACAAGTCCGTGGCGTCGATGCGCGGCCGTAATAGAAACGCGAGCGAAGAGGTCGCAGGATCGGCAAAAGAGGGGCAAGAAGCGATGGTGGGGTGGAGTGGGGAGGGGAGGAAGACAGGGTACGGTTAAAGTAGTGTTGGATGTGATGGAGGATGGTGGATGGGATAGCAGCGTTCGTTGGGTTGTAGCAGTAGAGCTGGAAGTAGAGGTAGGCAGTGGTGGAGAAGCAGCGCAAAGCAGACACTGCGAAGCAGATCTGCCCGTTGGATCCGACGGTGGGGGGTTTGAGGAGTATCGGAAGGGGTCGTGAGGGAACGGGGGGCCATTGGAGTGGGTGATAGGGCGGCAGAGGGAGAGAGAGTGGGGGGAACGACTGGCAGCGTAGCGCTCGTTTAGCACGCAGGATCAGCTTTGGGGGAGAGAGGCTCGCTTGGTCGCTTTTACCTCGCGCTGGCTAGTAGCTCCGCCGCATTCGTACGTGATACGAAAGAGACACGCGGCCGACAGAGTTGCGTACAGGCGGCCGTACGATCGCTCCTAAATCGCCTCTCGCGTGGGTGTGTTCTTCCTGCTTTCTCCTTGCGCTCTCACTCTTCTTTTCTCCCTCCGATATTCTTATCCATACATACGTCCCCCCACTCTTATCCATCTTTCTCTCTCTCTCTCTCTCTCATATTCCCTCCCTTAATCTCTTTCTGTATTAGTTTCCCTTTGCGACTTCTTACGATTCAATCGAGCTCTCCAGTTGCTCCTTTTCCGATGTGATCGATCTCTCCGCGCGCGTGCAGACATTCTAGTTTTTCGGTGGCGTTCGGACGGTTCGAACGGGACGAGAAACGAAAACAACACGCACGCAGAAAAGCGGTCGAGTACGCACATCCGTTTTTTACGACAGGAGCAGAGGCAAAAGAGGACGACAGGAGGTTTTCGGGGAGGACGATCTTCGGCGACACTGCGCCGTCACAAATGTTCCTTCGCAGACGGCCTTAAGAGAGAGAGAGAGAGAGAGAGAGAGAGAGAGAGAGAGAGAGAGAGAGAGAGAGAGAGAGAGAGAGAGAGAGAGAGAGAAAGAGAGAGAGAGAGAGAGAGGGGTGAGGTGGGGAGTCGATGAGCGAGAGAGAGAGAGGCGGTTACAGGTAGTGTGTCTAAACCTGTAGTACGGTTTAGAGAGCTTAAAGAACGCGACACGGTAGCAGGAGACAGACCTACCGCTGCTGGGTAGAACGCGACGTCTAATTGGCATTGGGACATCTGGGAAACGAGTGGACGAACCCGAGAACTCCCTTCTCGGTGGGAAGAATCGAGGAGAGAAATTAAGGAGATTAAAGAAGTGTGGTTTTTCCGCGAGCACACCTAGTTTTCAGGCAAGTTGGTAGATCGAAGGGGGTGGTGTATACGTGTGGTGCGCGGGGTGTAATCGTGTTGAAAATTCGACAGGGATGCTCTCTCTCCTTCTCCCCGATCCTCTTTAGCCTTTCGATTATCGTCCCTGTTCCCTTCCTGTCCAGGGGGTTCGTCTTGCGAGCGAATCTGTAATCGTCAATGCGTCGCCACTTCTACCCTCGAATCTTCTTCTCGTTCGCCCGAACGGTGCACCCTTCACCGTCACGTGTTTCTCCCGTCAACGTAGTCGAAAGCGTCGAACATACCCCCGTGCTGCGTGAAATATCTCGCGTCCCTTCTGTTCTCGGCCGTTCGCAGATTTCACGTCGGCTAGAGACCCCACCGTCGGTCGAATAATGCGTGCGCGTGACGGATAGCGCGACGGACACACGGTGAGGAACAGTGTGAAGTTGAAGTGTGTCTCGATACGGATTTGCGTTGGGCGGCCTGTCGCAGAGAGCGGCCAGCTGTCTTCGGTAAGCGGCGGACACACGTACCCAGGACCGAATCCGCGTTGCGGTGAACTCGCCCATCTCTGACTGCCTGTGGACCACCCGTTCCGGTGCACGGGCTCGACCAAATTTCTACCAGAATCGTCCTCTCGTCGAACCTCTGCCGTGGATTCCTCGTCCTCCTTGTCCTCCAAAGTAATACGATCGAAGGAAACCTGTGCCCCAGCAGTGCGCCTCGACGCCTCGTAGGACTCTCTACGTTGACCAGCCGGTAAGACCATTCTGTGCTCCACGAATCCGTTTTTTTAAGGGCGGTGGGGGTATACTCTCAGCTACAACCCCCCCTCCCCACAGATTGAAATTGAGGGGTAATGTGGGACTACTCGACTCCCTTTTTTTTATTATTATCTACGATGACAGTTCGGAAAATGGGACTTCAGTCCGTAGGGATTGATAGGGATCCATAGTGGGTATAGACCCACTAAAACCCCACCGCCCAAGAGATAAACACCCTTCTGTCACTTTCATGTATCCGGGAAAAAAAGGGACCCACTGTTCGTACTTGCGTCTGTACTCTTCTAGATGTCCACGGTAATTTCCACGCGTGTTCTTGTAGAGTATGCGAATGTCCCTGACACGCATTTAACCCCTGACGAACTCCATGGAACGCGATTCGGTAAGGTCGACTTGTACCCGTCAGGTCCGTTAAAATAGAGCTAGCCAGGTCTCTAAGTGATACTTACAGCCAAGAACAGGTATCGTTAGAAGCAGAAAGAATTGACAATATCCCCGACTATAGAAATGGAGACCACAGATTCCTTTCAGCTTCTGAAGAGTGAGATTTTAGTGGGAATGTCCTGTCCTTGGTTTTTATTTCGGATGGACGAGCTCCACACTACCCCCTCGACCATCATCTGTGAGGGTGTGTGCGTAAAATTCATTTCCCCGCTGTCCTTAAAGAAGAAAAAAAGATGGAAATTAGAGGTAGTGTGGGTCTTGGGTCCCCAAAGATGACAGTTGGGGAAACGGAACTTCAATCTCTGTACCCACTAAAACCCTACCGCCCAAGGGTTAAATTCTCCCTCTTCGGTTTGTCCGGCGAAAAAATAAGTACAGGAACCCACTGTCCGTATTTGTGACTTTCTTGCTAGAAATGCGGATCGTTCAACGGATTTAAAATAGAAAATATGAATTTTTGACTGTTCATTGAAGGCACAAAGTGGAAAACTTTTGCAGACGACTTTGTAAACGACGAGAATAATAGAATACAGAACTGTAACTAAAAGAATTCGTTTTCTCCTTTAACGAGTCACTTCGAAGGGCTTGATATTCGATTTTGTTCTATATTTGGTAGCGATATCGAAAAATTTCAAGCGTCTGCATAATTCATGACGGTCCGCTATTTTCCTCTCGCCCATCATTTCGGATTCCTTTACTATCCATGTTCTGATCTCCTTGCCCTCCGGCTGAAACTTCTTCGAAATTAAAGTTATAAGGAAAGTGGAACGATCCCTTTTTTTGTCTTTTTGCTCTTATCGTGGCCGCACATGTTCGCTCGCGTCGATTATTATTACATTTCCATTCGGAAAAGTTAATCCGGGTAAGTGCGCTGTCACAACCGCGCGAATTTGCCAATCTTATGTTAATTTCGGAGCACGTCGGGAAATTACCAAGCAAAAGTGGTATCGGAGAAATCAATTTAGGGTTTAACTCCGTGACGCAGCAGAGCGGACGTATCCCGAAAATTCTAAAATAATTCTGGGATGTTCTACTTAATAGTATACATGACTGTGAATTGGTTCAAAATTTTTGATTGCAAAATCAATCTTTATAAAATAAAATTGTGTGGTCTTTACAAAGTATTAATTAACGTTTATTCAGAATCCACAATCACAAATTTTCAGAAAAATTATTTTACACCTTTTAGTCCATCTTGAAAACATGGTATATTAAAAATTCTGTTTTACTCAAATAATTTGCTTTTTTAATTAATCTTACTATTAGCCAGCAAATCTTCTTGCATAACAAAAATGTTTTACCTGAGTCATAACAAACTGCAGTTAACCAGAAACTTATTTTGTTATTTAATACGGTTAACAGGTTAAACAATAATACATATCAGAATTATTTAATTCTGATGACCTAATGGCTTCACTGTTTTAAATTAACCCCTTCCATTTTTGTTATAATTCCATAAAATCCTGTGGCTAATTATTTTAATCGAATTCAAAACACGATCTGCATTCGTTCGAATGCTTCTGTGCAATCGCATTGCTTGTAAATTCTTTCACATCGTGATGCACGGAATCGGAGAATGTCCCCAACGCGAACAGTTGTTAATAAAGTTCGGCGAGTTATTTTCCCTGTAGGTTCCCTTATCGAACTTGTTTATGATGCAAATAATCACGTCAGATCGTACATAATGACACGTTTCCAGAATGGAGCGGGTAGTAACGCGCTAAAAATATGTATTTGCTTGGTATACCAGTAAAATTCTACGGCAGATCGATATTCAAGTTTCGAGCGGATTGTGGGTGTTTGTGGAATCGTGTTGATTCCGATCAGTGTTATTCTTGAGGTCGGCACCTCAGTGCCGGACCAAACCCCGTAGCAGGAGTAGCAAAGACCCCGCACTGACGGTAGAAAATTGTTCTTGTCTTTGATGGACCCCAATCTACCATTCGCAAATACTTTTCCTAAATAAAGGCCATTCATTTCACACATATTTTTCCTTATAAAAAGGCCATTCATTACACATATATTTTCTTAAAACAAGGTCATTCATTTCACAAATATTGTTACTAGAAAAGAAAGGTCATTCATTGTGTTCTATTTTATATTTTCATGCATAACCTAGGGCCCCCTGGTGAGACTTTCCACAAGCCCCGGGTTGGATTGATCCGATCCTGATAATTCCGCTATTAATTGTTATTATTGCTTTTAGTATTGATTGTATCTGCTAGATTGCTCCTCAAATAATTAAAAAGATATTCTGAAAAAATGAAACAGATTATACAGGGTGAGTTTCGTAAGAAAATATTGGCCCTGTAAAATTTGGTGGTTGCCATTCGCAGATATTTTTCCCAAGGCCCTATGTACACGGAGCATTGCGTCATAGACGCGTACGCGTATTTGTAGGCGTAGCGTACGATTACGACTATTACGACGATGACGCTTCGTGGACACGCGTCAATTATTTTACATTGGTTGCAGCACTGAAACGTACAGCAATCGATATTTTGTCGCGTACGCGTCTATGACGCGACGCTCCGTGGACATAGGGCCTAAAAAATTGTAAAAAGCAAAGACTATTTAATGCTATTGTTTGTTTTATCATGGAAAATGAAAATCGAATAAATCATTCAGGGTCTCAAAATATTGACTTCGTAAAATTTTCCTTATAAAAAAATGGTCATTTATTGTGTTCTATTTTATATTAACGACCGAACCCTGCGGCCCCCTTTTGCAATTTGCTACGGGCCTCGCGCCGGCTTAGTCCGGCACTGGAACAGCGTGCGGCAGCAGTCGACTCTTTAAAACTGTTGTTTTAATGTTGGAACGCGAACGGTCCTGCTGAAATTATCGTTTCGCAGTGCTGTCAATAAATCAATAACTGAAGTAAATTAGAATTTAGTGCCAGCCTTGAGTCCAGAGCTGATTCGGAAATATTCCTTTAGAATTCTCGTGTGCATCGAATTACGTTACTCATCCATGACATTCCAAACAGTTCTTCCCTCGAAATTTATGAATCTTCGATACAGATTGTCACCAGTCGCTGTTCGATTCGAAATGGTACTTTTCTGTGCATAGATATCGAGAACGTTTTCCTTCGCGGGGCCATTACGACTCTAGTTACAGAAATATGGAGCGCACGCAGAAATAAATAATTTATTGTTTCGTAAACATTTATCTATGAACTGGTATTAAAAAGAAAAAGTGCCATCTCATACTGTGATGGCCAAGGTGGTTCGGAACCCACCTTTAAACTAAACTGTAGGTCCCGTCGCGAAATAATTTTCATACAAGAATTCAAAAAGTAACATTAAATGAGGTAAAAAAAAACTGAAAAAATATATAAAGGAATTTCCAGTAAGCTCAGATTCGGTGGGAATAAGCTTGAGTGAGATACTGTTACTCTCCGGAACGAAAAGATGAACACACAGTTTGAAATCAATGTAACTTCTGTTTATTAAACATTAGAAACTCAATTTTTGGTAATTGTTTCGAAAGTTCGGCTCATCTCCGATTTTATGGAAATTTAAAGCGAACATTGAAAGCGACCACCCTGCAACAAAGTCCCAGGAATTCGTAAAGTTTAACTTTTTATTATTCCATCGCATCGCTTTCCGTACCTACGTCTGAAAAATGTTCTATGAAATATTTGTTTTCTAATTTGAATCATCGGAATTCTATATTTAAAAAATTCCGCGTGTTTAGCAATTCCTGCTGTTTCATTGCTATTGTTACGAGCCAGGGCCATACGCGTTGGTTGTTGTTTGCAGCATCGAATTTGAAAAAATTCTGGAAGCATAAGATTATGATAAGATTCCCAAATTCCCTATCTGTGCTAGACTACTCACGAATTGTGCTTTGTTTTTTCTAATCTGCTCGACCAAAAGTTACCAAAAAATTCACGGACGTTCTACCTAATGACAGGAACATCTGTAATTGTTTTTCATAATTGTTGGTTGCAGCAACAATTTTTAAAAAATTGCGAAAGCATAATTGATCAATGACGCCTTAAATTTTTTAAAAATTTAACCGTGGAATTTGACTTTCAAATCGGCTACGAAGTTGCATAACCGTTTGACAACTAATTAAAATAAAACAATGCAATAAAGCTAGAAGCTTGGTATTCTTTAATTAACATTTTGCAGAGGACGAATAAGCGTTCGGTGATTTATGGACGGTAGTATGCTATAGAAATACGGTGTTTCCAGCTACCTATTTCCGACAGTACGTACGTGACAAATATTCTAATGCCGATATCGGAATGATTAAATTATGAAGTTAACTTGATGTGAGGTAATTACTTCCGATCGCTATAGAATTGGTTGTTGCCTGTGAGATTCGGATATAATCGAGCTAGAATCGCATTGCGTCTACTTAACACGCCCGCAGATGCGCTCGGAGCTACATTATGGCTAATTAAAATATTTTAGGTGCGCCTAACTCGTCATTCGTTGATGTGCTCAGCTAAATTAATAGTCACCGAGCATAGTCCACGTCCGCAATAACTAGTTTCTTTTTATGGTCGCAATGGTGGTATCAGATAAGGGGCTGTTATGTCATTTGCATTGTACGCAAACCAATTAATGGCATTGTTTCAATTTAAGAACTGATTCTCTCGGAAGTTACGCGATTAATATCTCCTCTTACGCCAGAAGTTATCTATTTCAATATTACGACATGCTGCTCGTCAAGGTCGTCTCATTAATTCGATACTCTTTATCAATAATTGGATAATTAAGCTGTTGCAACTTCTTCAAGCTATGAATTCACTGAAGATCTTTATTATAGCAAAATTGAGAAGATGAAATTCAAAATTGTTGGACAATTATTGAAATTGAAGATGTCGGTATATGAATTCTCTACTATCAAAATCATTAGGGGAAGAAATAATAAACAATTTAGTCTCTACTTGTTGCAATCCTTGCTAACAATTTTTAGTTACCATAAAAATCTGCTGTGTCATTATTTTATTTTGAAACGAACTATTATTTCTTTTATTTGAATGACAGCACTATGAAAATTAGTTATTTAATTAAATGTCAATTATTAATTAAATAATTTTAATCATTGTAAATTAAATACTTAGTAAATGTCATGGAGTTGTATAACTTTAATTTTATTTTAAGGAGTTTTATAACTTCAATTTTGTTTTGAGAGTTTCATAACTTTAATTTTTTTTTAAGGAATTTTATAACTTTAGGGCGTATTTTTGAATATTGCTATAACAAATAAACTATGTATAAAATTACTAAAGCAGAATTTTCTTTGTCTGTTGCAGGTATGTAGACTTCCTCGAACGTTATCGAAATGTGACGTTTGTGCCATTTTCTGTTTGGGCTAAAATGGTGTGTCAGGTAAGTCTATTGTTTTGAAACGTGTGCATGTTATTAAGTTAGTGTATGAAGTGTTGTGCATGTTATTAAGACAGTGTACAAAGTGTTCTACATAAACATCAGAAGTGTTGTGTAATGTTCATATGTGGTCACCTCAGGGTAAGCAAATTCATTTGCCAATAATAAATCCTAACCCTTCTTTCCACCTGGCACCTAATTTCAGTCCAATTTTCAGCCTCATTATATTATTATTATTATATTATTTTTTATTATTGCGTGCCCACGTAGTCGCCCATCCAAGTACCGCTCCAAGTGTTTAAGTTTTTTGTAATCGTACGAGTGAACCGGTGTTTGCAGCGTGACAGTGGCCGTTGGCAATCGGAGGGTATTGTTTAAACACTTTTTCGCTCCATAGTGTGTCCAAACACTCGCAAACGAATTTTTAGGTGGGGATACGGTAATAGTCCAGTCGGCAAACAGTGCGGACAAATGGTCTAATATTCGGCACTTCTCTAAATTTGGTTATTAATGTATATATAGGTAATTTTTATACAGAAAATGAATTTAGCAATATAGTTGATAAATTTATTCAGAAATTACCAATTTTTATTTAAACAAAAATATATTTTTAAAAACTAACAAATTTAAAACGAAATTAGTAATAAATAAACCATATTTAATATTAATAATAAATAAACAAAATTAACAAACTTAACAAAACGCTATTCGCTATTCGAGTCATCCTCGGTACTTTGAATGTGATCCAGAACAAATCATTCACTCCAGTGATCTTGTACATTTCTCATTAAATATTTATAAATTTCAGTAAAATCGCAAGCTTTGCTTTTGGTTGTCATTTCTCGATGTATTAATCGGATTGAATGTGATTAAAAGATTATTAAATAAATCGGTGTTATTGTTATTGCAAAATTGTATTATGCATAAAAATGATTATTATATGATTATTAATAACACTTTATATCCCAATACGCATTTTTTGCAAAAAAATGTATTTCATATCGTGATATACACTAATATTGAATTTTTCTGTGGCGGTCAAATGGCAAAATTTTGTTCAAAAATCCAAATTTGTTTACGACCGTATACAGAGTGTCCCAAAATTCGTGTACTTCCCGGAAATGGGAGGTTCCTTGGGTCATTTGAAGCGACATTTTCCTTTACAAAAATGACGCCAGCGGCTTTGTTTAGGAGTTATTAACAAAAAACACGGACCAATCAGAATGCGGCTACAGCGGATTGATTCTGGCTCGGCCAATGGCGCCGCCACGCTAAGCGGGACCTGTCGCTGAGTCGGACTCCGTTTGCTCTAGCCGCGCTCTGATTGGTCTGTGTTTTTTGTTAATAACTCCTAAACAAAGCCGCTGGGGTCATTTTTGTAAAGGAAAATGTCACTTCAAATGATCCAAGGAACCTCCCATTTCCGGGAAGTACACGAATTTTGGGACACCCTGTATAAGATATTGTATTGTTCTTTACAGTTAAAGATTGTATAGACTTTCCCGAATCCAGCGATATGCAATAGTAACACATTATGATTGTTTATACACGTTTAAATATGTTAAACATATGCAGCGCTGCACAGTGGGCCGGATCGAAAAATTCGACTAAAAAGTCGACTTTCCGAAATTGAAAACTAATGAATTTGTATTGCTTTTTAAGTGTCTATGGGCCTCGAAAATGAAGAAATTAATGAAATTGAATAAATATTTTAGTTACTATGATCATTTAATGTTGACCGTTTTGAAAGTAGCATATTTCATCAGGCAGAATTGTTCAAGTTCTTTGCGATGTCCTCATCGTTTCGTCCCATATTTTCTATCAGTGTTTTTTTTTTGTATGATATAGAGCTTCTCTTCCCAACAAGAAATCATATATTTTTTTAGTAATAACTAATAATAATATATTTAAAAAATAAGGCTGAACGATACATGACAGATTAAAAAAATGTTGCATCTTTGTCAAAGGATATCTTTTTTCCCCCAAAACTTCCCAGGCTTTAACAAAGAGAAATATTTTCGGTAAAATTTCCTTTAAATAACCGTACAAGAATCATTTCCTGCGTCGTCCGCTCAACAACAATATAGTTTTTGAAAGCGAGTACGGTCGCCGCGCCACGCGTTGGCAGAATGCAGAATGATACGAGAGAACACAGTGAGAGATTCGAAGCATTTCTTGAAAATTGTAAGCTGTTATATAGTTTTCTACGTCGTACTTTGTTTATAGATTACGTTTTTATTTGTATCGGTCATGTGTGTTTAGTTATAGTGTAAGTAGTAAGTTTATTAGTGAAGTTTCCAGGCGCGCACTGGCTCAGTGGGTAGAGCGCGCGACTGCGGATGCCGTGGTCGCGGGTTCGATCCCACCGCCGGCACCTCTGGAAATATTCCATGTGCTATTTACTGTGGTGCCTAACGTGGTTCGGAACCCACCATAAAAACAGTAGGTCCCGCTGGAATTGGTTGCAATTAGGCGATAGGTGAAATTGGAAAGAGAAGGAGAGTGGTGTATGGACTTGAAACCCTGAGGGGACCAAGTATTATCTATCTATCTATCTAGTGAAGTTACCGTTTAAGTTTCTGTTTTATATTTTCATTTATAATGGAGGCTTTCAGAACAAATCAAGACTTATTCTACATTTTAAGGAAGTCGGGTAAAGACTTACGTGATGTACTTTCGACGTACTTTCAATTAGTTAAAGGCAAGAGAAATTGCCACCCACCAAAAGACACCATCTAGATAACAGAAAATTACGCTAAAGTAGAACTACAAAGTTTAACACATAGAATACTGAAAAGTATGCAGAACATAACACAAAATACAAAACTTGTGCAAAAATTCTAATAACATAATTACATTATATATAAGAAAATTGTAAGATTTGAATTTCCAATTATTATACAATGGTTTTAATAAGGAAAGGAACTGATTCAAGAACTACATAACAATTTATAAAAATAACTAACTAACAAATTAAACAAAAAATATATTCTAACACGTATTATTCGAAAGAGATTATTTTATAATATATTTTTAGTTCAAACCTCATTTCAATATCTCAAACGGTTCAAAAGTTATGCACCAATGTCCCTAAATTTTTCGATCTGGCCCGCTGTGCGCCGTATCCCGTAGAATGCTCGCACCAGCAGTTGTTTCTTATATACTTCTTTATTTTCTACTTTTTAGTCTACTGGGCGTATTCAGTAAGGCCCAAGTTCGATTCCCGCTGAAATACGGGATTCAGTGCCGGATCAAGATCGGGGTGCGGCACCAAAAGCGACCATTTTACATTATTTTATAGAAATAACGAGAACGTGTTACGTGCGCCATTTTATTAGTAAACCCAGTGTTGATTGCTTAGGGCCTCCACTCGTCTTGATTCGCCACTGACTGTAAAGTAACTGTCATCTTTCTTGTGAGACTTAATTATTGACGAATTTGTATTCACACAGGTCCGTATCAAGTTTCCAAGAATTTCAAAAGAAATAAAGATATAAACAATACGAGAGAATTGTGTAGTTTTTGTGTAGCCTTGTCTTGATCCGCCATTGGCTGTGCAGTAACGAGGCTGCGGCATATTATCTGTCCGAAGAGAAAGATCGAAGTTGACACACTGGAATGACTCATCTAGCAATAAAACTTCCAATTATGTAGCACGGCTGACGTATCAAGTACAACGTGTGCCCGAGACGGTACACTTGAATATGTATAAATGCCATCGGCTTCGTTTCTGTCTGTCGTGTTCTAGATCACCATTAATGCTTCCATGTCGTCGTTCGGTCGAAAGTATCCAACCACTGTTTCGCGATCAATGATGGAGGATAATATAATTTTATAACGGTACTAGCTGACTTGACAGACGTTGTCCCGAATTTTCCATTTTCCAGGCAACTTTTTCAATTTTTCTTTCCCTAAAAACCTTATTCGGACTACTACAAACATTAAAAAAAAAAAAAATTAGCTAAATAATATAATCGGTCCAGCAGTTCTCAATTGATGCGCTTACCAACGAACAGCATTTAATTTTTATTTATATAGGTAAGAAAACATATATCTTTTAGAACATATTAACCTTTTTCTAATTTAAAATTTATTGTTATTGAGGATGATGTTATATCCCAATAAGAACATCCTGTAAACAGGAGCCAAGATCTATGGCCGTAAAAAGTTGTGAAATCAAACAAAAAATACGGCCTAGTTCGTTAGCTTAGAAATACCTCTTACAATACTGAAAAAAGTGTTTGTAAAAATTAGTTTAAAAGAACGCTATTTAATTTTTAAAGAGTTACATGGAGGGCTAAATTATTCAAACTTGGCCATTACTTTTTAAACAAATGGCCATGAAAGGTGTTAGGTAGTGGCCAAGTTTGAGTAATTTATCCCCCCATGTAACTCTTTAAAAATTAAATAGCATTCTTTTAAACTAATTTTTACAAACGCTTTTTTCAGTATTGTAAGAGGTATTTCTAAACTAACGAACTTGGCCGTATTTTGTCTGATCTCACAACTTTTTACGGCCATAGAGAACTTCACTCCTGTGTACAGGATGTTTTTGTTGGGATTTCATCACTTTTTGTGGAAATTTTATCAATTATCAAGTAGATTTTACTCTTATCCCTGATTCATTAAATCCTAAACATTTTTTCACTGTTCCCCAGATATCACCATTTTTTCTGAAAAATTCAAGACTACATACGTCATGTGGTTAGGAATACCGTATATGGTCTCGGTTAAGCCTTTTGAATATTTCGCCATTTTTGCAGTAGGACGCACCGTTCCCGAGATGCAGCCATTTTTTTAAAGATTCAAAAGACTACTACGTCATGTGATTGACCCTCCCCTTTACGCTTTGGGTTAAGTCTTTTGAAATTTTCATTATTTTTGCGGTAGGACGCACCATTCTCGATATACAGCCATTTTTCTTCTTTTTTTTTGAGGTGTAAAATTTCAAACTTTGATAATTATTACTTCGATGGTTTGTTATGATGGACCTAGGTACCAAATTTCAAGCTTGTGGTTCAATGGGAAGTACCCAAAAGTTTTTAATGATCTGTCAGTCAGTCAGTCAGTGTCAAATTTAGAAATTTTTGAGGTCCTATATCTCGGAACCTATTAACGTTGGAAGATTAATGTTTTGTCAATATTGAGACATGACAACATTTAACAAGTGTATGAAATTACATCTCTCCATCTGCCTCCAGTTCGGAGGTACGAGCCTCTAATAAACGGCTAGGTTGTTCCGTGTAAAAGGAGGTAGTGCGAGAATTTGGATGGTGCACTACCGTGCACCTAGATTAATATGAAAAATTTTATATTATTGAAATTTATACAGAAAATTTATTATTATTGAGGGTGATATTAAATTAATATGAAAAATTTTATACTATTGAAATATATATACAGAGAATTTATTATTATTGAGGGTAATATTTTAATTAATATGTTTTAAAAGACTCTTTTTAGTCGTAAAGGGAGACATTTGGGGGGTTTTATTCTTTGATTCCTATTACTGTCAGTTCAATTTGAAGACCAGCTCTTCCCTTATAATAAATTTTAACCCTTCACTGCATGATTTTTTGAATTGGGATAAAAAATTGAAAGGATGTCAGTTTTTCTGTGTTATTTAAAGGAGGAATATTAAAAAAAAAATAAAAACAACATTTTCAGAAAAATAAACATAGTTAGAAAACACATTCTTAGTATACCATATACCAAATTTTTTAACCCTTAAAATGCTGTATACTTTTTAGAAATACTAATAACCATCTGCGGTCCTCAAGGGACCCCACGTTAAAAAATTGTAGAATTGAAAATAAAAAATAGATATCAATGATATATGTATTTATTAATAAATGTTGTATATGTATTTATTGCTAGACAAATCATCCACAATACTTGACGATGAAAAAAGAGAAAATACATAAAATATGAAAAATTACTTACAAAGTTATTAAAGAAAAATAATTTTTGGGGTTCCTATAGAACCCCACTCAACATTTTAAAGGTTAACTATATCAGATATGAAGGGTTAATACATGTAACTTAACACAGTTAAATTATTACAACAATTAAAAATACTGTTACATTTTTTCAACGTTATTAAACATATCAAGGAGGAAATACAATTTTTATTACAGTTCAGTTTGTTGCCAATTGGAATAGAAATATTTGTTTTACATCACTTCTGTAATTAAAGCGACGTAATTACATTTGTTTTTCAATATTTAACTATGTTCCACCAATTTTATCATATTGAAACATTTTTAAATATGAGATAGGTAGCAGAGCATTGTTCTTAAATTTTTTGGCAGGCCATAAAGGTTGCTTACAATTTCCACCCTTCAAGAGTTAAATGATTTTTTCTAACCTTAATAATTTCATTAAAATTATGAAAATAATATATGATACGAAGATGGTAAGTTCGAGTATTTTCATGTCTTTTTAAAATCTGAATCTCTTAATTAATAACCGAGAAAAGGAATGGTACAGTTAGTAGTTAGGTTAGGATATCATTCTTCTTTGAAGGGATAACGACTTGAAATTTTGGGAGGTTATCTCTCGACCTGAAACCATTGTTTTCTCCACACAATATCAATAAAATTTTGTGTTCGGGACCGCTAGACCCTTTGAATAAGTGTCCGGTGACTTATAGACTTTACATAGAGTGTACGTCCGTGGGTATTACGACCGTGAGGAGTTAGGATTATGCGACGACGTCCAATCAACGAAACATCCTGCTCCTTGACGTCTCTCGTCCTTTCGTGACATTTTCCAACGATAGTTTCCCAGGGAGTGTATAAAACACGATCACCTTTTGAGTTATACAATCCACATCTTTTTACGACCAATGAATAACTCCAACAGTGCGGTTCTTTAAAAGTTTATTTGATAAAGAATGTGTAATTTTAGTACAATGTTAGAAAATCGTCTAGTTTCAAATGCAACTTCATTTTTAACGTTTTCACGAATAAAAATATTTTCGTAAAACTTAGGGCGCTTGGATCAGAAAATGTATCTATGTACCATAGAAATACATGCTCGCTAACAAACCTTGGGGTACTGGTCGCCATAAAGGCCCTAAGATGACGTGGATGATGATCCGATGTAAGTAGATTTAGTGTTTTTCGTTGTCGTAGAGTATGTCTAAGAAGCCAAGAAGAAGGTGCTCGTCCTCTTTTTCGATGTATACTTCGCGACGAGATGAATAGATGGTTGGTCAATGAATAGTTTGGTCCACCCTGCTCTGATATAATTCATTTAGGAAGCCAATCGTATGCCTTTACTTTTTATTATGTCGGCAATAACTCGTGTGGTATGATCGGACTTACATTGGAAATGATAACTCTCCTATATCTTCCTACTAGAGATCTAATTGTCAATAAGTTGTCATTTACTTGCACTGATCTGTTTGTTAGGTCGTCTACTAAGGATTTACTGGATAGAAAAACAAAATCCAACTTCTGGCGTATTTGGTGTACCGACGATGTTTCTTGCGTCCATTATTTCTTTTAAACCGTCTAGATAGTCATTGATAGTATAGCAGTCGACTGAATGTTTTACTATGGCTCAGGGACTGAAACAGTTATGAAAATAACTGTTTCAAACTGTTACATATCGGTTCTGGTAGAAACGGTTATGAAGAACTGAAATGATGTTATAATTGTTACGAGAGTACCGGTTATGGTTACGATTACGGTTCTGTAACTGTTATTTTTCGGTTCTGAATTTCGGTTCTAGATTTCGGTTCTGGATCTCGGTTCTGTCATTCTGTATAATCTGGAATCGTCTGGAACCGATATCATAACGGTTCTGTATTCTGTATTGGAGTTCTGTAGTTCTTTCTACTAACTATAATTTAAACAAGTTTTAAATAAATTTTTTTTAATAATTTGTTTATATATTCATTATTTGAATTATTATTTCAGTAATTTATTATTAAAATAATTGTTTAAACAAATAAATTTTTACAATGTATAGAAGTTTTTTTTCTATATTCATTATTTGAATTATTATTTCAGTAATTTATCGTTAAAATAATTGTTTAAACAATTACAGACAAGTGTTGCCAGTCCATCGTGGCAATTTTTAAAAATATCTCGATAACTAAAGGCAAATGTCGGTATATTTACAGAGAATAGTTATTCAAAATGTTGATTCCTGCAACGTACTAACAAATCGTTGAAGTCGATGAAATGGTGGGGATATCGATAATTACCGAAGAAACGAAATTGATAAGAAGGAATATTGGGGAAAGGATATTAGAAAACTATTGTAATGTGTGTGCGTGTGATTTAATTTTTCATTTATTTAAATTAAGTCTTATACACAATATGTCGTATAATAAATAATAAATAATAAATCTAAATTTTTTGTTCTTCTATTTGTAGCCTCTAAGACCAAAAAATCCTTCTTTAATGTTTGATGATTGAAGGAAGTCACTTCTTCAGGTTCTTCTTGCAGATATTCATTTATTGCTATTTCTGTCTTCGTCTTGATTTTCTTCTCATCGCAGTTATCCTTTGTGGAATAATTTTTATATTCTTTATATAATCTTGGTAATATCTGTCCGGATAACTTAACGATGTCAGTTTTTGTAGCTAATGGAGGAAATTTAACAGAAGATTTTGTCCAAACAGTCCGAGAATTTTGTAAATAGAGAAGAAGTGTTACTAATGTCTTATCTCTTCTTTCATCAATTCGTGTCTTTATAGCGTGGAATAACTTGCAACTAATTTCAGTTTTCAAATCTTTTAATTCACCCAACAAAAATTCAAATGTGCCTTCACTTGTTAATAAATTTGCGTCTTGTCTGCATAAGCCTTCAGCTGCTAATCTTATTGGTCCTAAAACTTTAAGAAGCTCTACAATTTTGCTATATTCTTCTTCATCTTCATTCCACATGTGAGAAGCATTAAGATCATTCAGAGTTAAAACAACACATTCTTTTAAGTGTAAAAATCTATCTAACATGGCTTCTAATCATTTCATCTCGTTTGACAATCAAGAATCAGATTTAATTCTTTTTCGGTATTTCTGTTTCACATAATTCTGAAGAATGCTATTTCTGACAGGGGATTTTCTAAAATATTTGTAAATTTTTCTTATTTGAGAAATAAGTTTTTTGTAATTATCTAATAATACAGGAATAGGTAATCTATAATTGTAATTAATTAATTCTCGATCGTAATTTATCTTAATGATAGTATAAGTATTTATTCGCGGCGCGTTGATTCGATCATTTATGACAATGGAAAAGAAAAGAAAGGAGGTGTTTCGTTCTAGACCCGCTAGAGGACTCATCAGTAAGGCTATCTAGCCGGCCTTGTCTTATACACGAGATGCTAGAAGGCAATTTGGAAAACGTATTGATACTGAAAGGTGACATATCAGTAACTAGCGAGAAAGATAAGTATATAAGGCAAGTGTAAGGCCCATATATAAGGCAAGGCCCGCTGAATTGCCTTACTGATGAGTCCTCTAGCGGGTCTAGGACGAAACACCTCCTTCCCTTTCTTTTCCATTGTCATAAATGATCGAACCAGCGCGCCGCGAATAAATACTTATACAATCTATAATTTTCCATATCAATAGGGTGTAATTCCTCAAAGTCATTCTCAGATATAAGTGTTATGTGTAAATTTAAAACAGATTTTTTTTTTAACTAAAAAAACCAGTTTTCGCATTGCAAAATTTTCTTTTAAAAAACGCCAAACCCTAGTAGCATAGTAGAAGCTAAAAACTAAACTGCTATACTAAAGGGTGGTGTCGCTATCATAAAGTTCAATTTATATTTTTTTACGAAAATGGCAAAAAATAAATGCGAAATTGTGAGACAGTTTTTAGAAGTGTCTCCATGTGGTAAAAGGCTACGTTGTTCAATTGGTGGCTGTCCTTCAATTATTTCGGTAAGAATATTACTACTTACTAACTGCATTTTACAAGGTGACATCGCGACCTTCGGGTCACCGGTTGTGTTGAAACTGCGCATACTTATAGATTTCGTTCTTCCCTTTACGAATATCATTATAGGGTTAGACGCTCAATAGTTTTCGAAATGTTGACGATTAAAGTTTCATTGCTCCGATGAAATGCAATATTTTTTCTTGGTTACAATTTGGACACTGGTCTTCCGCGTGAAAACTTGACAAGCTACCACTACGTCACGCCACGCAGTGTGCTGGATATCGGCTATGGATGGATCTACAAACATGAATTCGCGCATTTCGCTGCGCATTTTGACGAACATTTCCACGAACGTTTCGACGAACGTTTGGCCGCGCACGAACGCGAATGGGTAGCATTTGCAAATCTTTTTTCAGGGCAGATAAAGCATATCTTAAACATTCATAATATATAAAATTATTAAATAGGCATGTTACAAATATAATTATAAATACATGTTCTGAATTTTTTTTGTGTAATATGCAACACTGCAGCTTCTATAGTTATTCGCAAGAAATTCTGGAAATAGCAAAAATCCATTCCGTTCGCCGTTCGGCGTGACGAGACGTTCGTTAAAATGCGCGGGTCGGTGCGCTGCTTAGGTCTGTACGAAGCCTAAAATTGTCAGGACATGTCACCTGGCGTCTAGCAAATCATATATCATAATACATAAGCAATTAAATATCATCGAAATATGAATATTCTTGCAATTGCATTAAACGTTCATACCTACCTAAAAGAAGTATGTAATTTTTAACAATAATATAACTAATCTATTAATTTTATTATTAAAAATATAACAAACAGTAATAATGTAACTTGACTAATAGTTTCTTAGTTATCCGTTCCTTTCAATGTTAATGATCATCTCAGTTAAAAAAAAAGGTGAAAAATTTACATCCCGAGGCAGTAGAATTGTTAATTTAATCATCTATGCTGATACAGTAGTACGTTAATTAGATTACATTTTATATCTGATAATATTTGTTGAATGTAATCATTTTAATCTCAGTTTTTATGCCTGCAGATATCCAGAAACTACAGCTTCAATAATTAATTAAACTAAACAAATTAACTAAAAGTTTACCTGTTAACATCAATTTAAAAACGTAATAGTAAGATAATAAGCTTATCTTTTATATTTGTTATCTTTCTGTTTATATTTTTATTTTTATAAACGCATTACACATACATGAAATAATACGAAATGAGGTCGTTATATATAAAATGGACATGATTTTAAAACAATTAAATTGAAAAAATTATTTTTAATCATTAAAAATTATTATAATAAATATCTTTTGACAAGCTTGTGAGGCGTTTTTACTTCCTCGGTATAACTCGACATCTCTTACGGTTCAAGAGTTATAACAAAATGTCACTAAATTTTTCGATCCAGCCCATTGTGCATCAGCTCCTGTTCTAATCAAGAAAAAATATTGTCTGCCCCTATAATGGTATATATTCGTAAACGGGAGAACGAAATCTATAAGTGTGCGCAGTTTCTTCACGATCGGCGACCTGGAGGTTGCGATGTCTCCTTGTTAGATTTATAGTAATTATTTTCTTATTATTGAAATGTATATTTTAAGGATCATTCTACAAAATCATTCTACAAAATCGTCGCCTCCAAACTGAGGGGGGACACACTGTGCCACTGCCCCGCCTTAACCTAACCTAACCTAAACACACTGTTCGAATGATCTGTGCATTGTCATCCAGTTGTCATCCAGAATTTGAAATAGTACTGAAAAAATAATATGAACAGAGTGAGGTGTGGTTAGGTCGTGAAGGGGAAGGAGAACCGACCACGCATACGAAATACCAGGAGTAGTCTTTCAAAATTGAAAGCTTACCCTATATATGTATTACTCTATGTAAAGTGAGACTGATTTCTCTATTATCTACACACGTGTTTACAAAAACAGGAAACTGACGCTGCGTCGGGGCAGGCTTACGTTGCCACGGAGCGTGTGCGGATACGGAAAATTCCATTTAGTACTAGCAATAGTTTTTTGCAATTATCTCGAAAACTAAAACCGGGCACCGGGTAGTTGTAATGACAAAAGTTGTTCAGAATGTTGCCCTTGACAACATATGTCAAGGTCTAGGTTATCGGAGCTGCCTCCCCTAAACGTAAGGTTTACACCTCTTTTAATAGATTCTGATTCTTCCAATTCATGTGTGACAGAATGTTTATTTAGTAAGATGTGCAGCACATACACCCTCCAACTAGCTGTGAGCAATTTTCTATCACAAAAAGAAATTACCGAAGTTATACATATAGTAAGTTTTGTTGTAAGAAAATTACGCAGGCCTATTTTAAAATGCGCATTATCCGCAATGTGTTCGTGAAAAGCCATATTAGATTATACGAGGTGGCATTCCACCCTCGATATGCTTGAGAGACTGGTACAATTAAAGTCGTATGGTGAACAGATCGCCGATAATGAATATTAGCAGATGAAACCTGGGAAAATATATCACAATTGATCAACTTTAGCCTTTTCCATTGCGGATCGTTGCGTTGCACATTGGTTTTCTGTATAGTATGGCCCCTGTTTTCGAGGCTGTGATTGCAATTAGGATTCCATAATGCCACGAACTATAAAAATTCTATGAAAACTCGTGAGCTTATCTATTCTAGGAGCGCGAGACACGAAACACGTCTGCTCGCTACGGTGTCTCAAGAACCACTCCCTGTTAAGCATACGATTTGATAAGCGTGCAAGTGATAAGAAGTATACTGCTTCATCCGTAATAGACATTGAATACCGTCTGCAAATGCTGTAAATGAAATTCTGTGAAATCGATCTCTAGCACTTTCTTTCGTTTTAAGTTAAAAACTATACCTATGTGGAAAGTTACAATATTAAACCAAGATTATTGTATACTATCAATTGGATTAAATTCGTCGATGTATCTACCGCGTTTATGATATTATCGCCTTACATTAATCGCGGCCTCTGTATTATTTTTTTATTCTATTAGTATTTGATTGCAAGCATCTTTATCGCAAAATTCTCTGAATTCGCCTCTGCACTTTGGAATTGAAACAACGTGAAATTTAAAACTCCTTTCAAGCATCAAGGCCGTTTCACTAGATTTTGTATTTGTGCATAAAAATTATGTTACTCCAGTTTCATTATATAATTTTTACATAAAACTAAATTCTATTGTTGTATGGTACAACTATCAGTGTCGAATTAAGTGGTAAGAAGCCTCTTAGGGCCCAGAAGCATAAACCGTATAGTTCAGAAAATCAGTTACCTTAGTTGTTGTAATGTCAACGATTAGTTATGAAAGTAATTTTACAAAATTTTATAACAAAAGGTAAAATACGAAACTGGAAAGACATTAGCCCAGTGATGGAATAAGGTTTGGGGGCCCCCACTTGGGTCATCAAATGTACAGCTTCTGAAATTGTGTAGCAGCGTCGACCACTTTCGACAGAAATGCTCGCTGAAAAAGCCATTTCAAAGTAGAGGTTTTACACTTTCGAACTGTTCTACAACGACATCGATATAACAATTTTGGCCGGAGTTTGATTCTGTAAAGTGGTAGCAATTTTTCTGGTCTGCAGAGGTGTTGCCTTAATTCTTTTGAGTCTCTAATTCCTTTCTCGAAGAATTTGAATTGCTACTCCTCGTTAGAAATGAGAAGACGTAACAGACACTCTTGCAATAATTATAGAAACGAATTTACCCTCTTGAATTCTTTAGTTTTAACAGCGCTAGCTATCATGGACAGACATGTTTGCTAAAAAAAAGGTTATTTGTTTTGATTATTTTTCTTTAAACTCTTTTTTTTGGGGGGGGGGGGGCTATATATATAGTAAAAATGATGTAATTAATTATGTTCAAAAGGCTATAGCGGGTTTAGTAGTGAAATTCGCCCCCAGCGGCTTTTTAATCGACCATGGACTATTCGATAAGCTACCCAAAAAGACCCTTCTCTGCCAAGTTTCAGCACCCTATCTCATCTTTAAGGGTAGTTATTGAGAAAAATCGAAAAACCAGTTTTTGGCCGAATTTCCCTATTTATTAACAATTAAAAATTCTGAAAAAATCTGATACATTTCGGATACCAAACCACATATTATATATCATTTTCAGATTTTTTAGTTGCAAACTGTAATTGTAAAACATTAAAAACACGAAAAAAACCGGAAAAATGCAGATTTCATATAGTGATCTTAAGTTGACTATCACGAATTTAATTTAGCAATAAAATATTACCATAAGTATTATGCTCAACTTTTTTCAGATTTTTGTGAGTGGTGCAACAGTGTCGAAAAAAATAAAAACCACTTTTTTCGGCATTTTTCCTAAGTTACACGTATTTTTTCTGATTCGAAAAAATATATTATGTAATATTAAGCATTCTTATGTTCAGAGAAACAATGTTCATATTTTAAAAATTGCGTAGTACAAAAAACAAATAAAATCGGGAAGTTAACAAACACTATGTAGGATATATTCCAATATTTCAAAGGTAATTCCAACAGCGCCGGTTGGTGCAGCGGCTATAGTCTCCGACTGCGGAGCCGCTGGAGACTTTTTGGTGCAGGATCGAGTCTTGGTCAAGTCACTTTTTCTTCTAAATCCATCATATTTTTTTTGCTTACTAACCATATAATTTTTGATAAATCGATGTAAATGTTGGGATTTGGCGTGTAAAACAGCGAGTGCGCTTAGCACTCTATCAGACAACTTTGTATTGTATAATTAAATGTATTTTATTCACACGAAATTTGTAGGAAACTAATATATATATATATATATATATATATATAGATAACATATAATGGATACTTTGCGATTGCCAAGAGCACGTGTAACAGTAGACAAAACTAAACTCATTATACAATGATTTCCCTAAAACTAGAATCGCACGTCGCGACATCTCTGTCGACGGTTCTCGTCGGTATCACGGGTGCCTGACGGTCATTGATTATAGATCATCAACACCTCCCCTTCAATGCCGTTGGGCATCCCTTGCCTTTAACCGTTTATATTGATACCTAATCGATTCAGACAGTTTAGGTGACGATGATGTGTCAGCCCTTTCGTTAATACATCTGCAGGCATCTCATTTGATGGTAGATATTCTAACTTTAGAATCCCCTTTTTCAAATTTTCATGCACGAAAAAATGTTGTACATCCATATGTTTCGTCCTTGAATGGCGTGGGTTATTTTTTATCTGACTCTGGGCACTTTGAGAGTCGTTCCAAAGTGTTATCGTTCTGCATGGTATCCCTATAGAGGTCAATAGACCCTGTAGGTACAAGACCTCCCTGGTAGCTTCCGATATCGCCATATATTCTGCCTCTGTCGTGGAGAGAGCAGCAGTCCTCTGTTTTCGCGTTTCCCAACTAATCGGGCATGAAGAATATATGAAAGCGAACCCTGAGAATGAACGTCTGTCTAAGCGGTTGGAAGCCCAGTCCGCATCTGCTACCCCGTATAGATTTTGTTCATTCCTTTTATAAGATCTTAAAACCCTTTTAGCTGCTTTCCAATGGCTGAAATCATAACAAGAATTAAATTGGCTCAAAACATTAACTGAAAATAATATATCTGGACGTGTGGAGATAGCCAAGTATAACAGCCCGCCGATCAAATTTTGGTAAGGTAGTCGTGCCATAACATTTACGTCAATCTTCTCTGGCCGTGTTAGGTCAGTGTGCACCTTGATCGAGGTATTGATCGCCTTACAATTACTCATGCCATATTTTTCAAGTAATTTCTCAATGTAGTCAGTCTGTGAAAGCTCAATGGAATGATTATTTGTATTTTGATAAAAATCAATACCAAGGCATTTCCTGATTTTGCCCAAATCCTTCATTTTGAAGCTACTTGATACACTATTCTTAATTTCTTCTATCCATTTTGGCTGGTTCGAAGCGATCAGTATATCATCAACATATATAGTTAAGTACAAGGTATCAACTTCGTTGTATTTGTAAAAAAGGCATGGGTCATGGGTTGATGATTTTAACCCTGCTTTTGATAGTTCATTTTTAATTTGTTTGTACCATTGCACTCCCGATTGTTTTAAACCGTAGAGGTAGCGTTTTAATAAGGCTACACTATTTAGGTTATCCTTTAGCTTTTTCAGCCATTCTGAAGCTATGTCAGTAACCCTTCGATCTTTAATTATCGTGTTAGCAAAACCGACCGGCTTATACTCGGTTATTTTCTTCAGTACCTGTTCCAATTGGATTGGTATCTCCATAAATATTTCCTCCTCTAGCGTTCCATTTAAATAGGCCGTGACAACATCCATTTGGTGGATAGTTAGTCCTTTATCTGCCGCCAACGCCGCGAGGAAGCGGATTGATGTCATTCTCACTACTGGCGAATAAGTTTCTGAGTAGTCCACACCTGGTAACTGCATGCATCCTTTTGCGACCAAACGCACCTTTTTCTTTTCATTCTTTCCATCGTGTTTTATGGTGAGTACCAGACGATTTTTAATGATTTTTCGATTTTGTGGACGGTCGACTATATCCCATGTCACGTTGTAAATCAATGATAGGAATTCATCCTCTAGTGCTTTAATCCATGAAACTGAGTCGAGTGAGTCCATCGCACTCTCCCATGTTTCTAATTCTGGCGGGGCCAGATAATTTACGAAAACATCATCCTCCGTTTCTTCTATGTCTTCATGAGGTAATTCATTTACCTCAGAACTAGTAGACACCGTATTATAGATTTTCCGGGGTCTTCCCCTGGATCCTGTGCGTGCTATCCTTGGCCTACCTCTGCCACGACGATTATTATCAATTTGATCCGTCCTTGCATCGATTGGAGGTACGTTTTCCGTTGTAGTATCGGTAATAACCTCTACGTTTGATTGATCTAGATGCTCGATCGTGGACTCTTCAGGCCCATTCTCCTCTTCGGGTTTGAAATCTTCGAAGTTCTTATCGTAGTACATGGAATCCATGAACCTGACATCTCGGCTAATTATTAATTTCTTCGCTTCTGGATCCCAAAGTCTATATGCTTTTGAAGTTTTTGAGTAGCCGATGAAGATACACAGTCTCCCTCGTGATGTTAATTTCCCCTTCGCCATTTTGTTGAGAGCGAATACTTTAGAACCAAATGTTTTAAAATAGGCCAACGTTGGCTTCTTCTGTTTCCAAATCACATATGGTGTTTCCCCGTTGAGGACCTTGTTGGTACATCTATTTCGTATGTAACATGCAGTATTGATGGCTTCTGCCCAAAAAATCGGTGGCATTTGAGCTTGTCTTAAAAGGCAGCGGCCCATTTCCATCAGGGTTCAATTCATCCGCTCCGCGACGCCATTCTGCTGTGGCGTGTAAGGAGCAGATAATCGCCGCTGAATGCCATGTTGAATTAGGTAATCATTGAACTCGTTATTGTAGAATTCTCTTCCATTGTCCGTCTGGAAAAATTTTAGTTTCCTTCCAGTTTCGGTTTCGACTCGAGTCTTGTACTTCTTAAAATTTTCGAACACTTCTGACTTTTGTTTAATGAATTCCACGGTACACCATCTAGATCTGTCATCTACAAAAACAATAAAGTAGCGAGCTCCTGAAAGAGATGGGACCCTCATGGGTCCGCACACGTCAACGTGCACGATTTCTAAAATTTCTTTGGTTCGATCATTCTCTACCGGTCGGAATGGTTTCCGTGTTAATTTCTCTTGAGCGCATATCTCGCAGCTTTTCATATCCTCATTTGGATTAAAATTGAGTCCATATACGTTCTCTTCTCTCAGCATTTTCTTCATGTCATTGGTGTTTATATGGCCAAGTCTACCGTGCCAAATCCCGATCAAATTTTCCGGTTCCCCTTTTGAAGTCGCATCAGCCACATAACATTCTTTGGTATTTTCCTTTATATAATACAAATCTCCTTTTCGTTCAGCTACCATTAAAATATTTTCAAATGGGTCTTTTACGATAGCACAATCCTTTTTAAATACGACGTCTAGCCTTGATCGGTAATTTTCGATACGGACATTAAATTGGTTCGTAGGTCTTCGACGTGGTATACTTTATTTAATTTTATTTTTCGATCGTCAACTCCGTTATTAATTGATAATTTTGCCTCCCCTACTCCGCATATCATCGTGGTGTCGTTGTTGGCCAAGTTTAGTGTTTTTTGAATTTCCGAGTAGTTATACAAGATTTCCTTGTTGGGAATCATATGTGAGGAGAAACTATAGTTTCATATTTACAGCATCGAATAGGTGTCAAAAACACTTGAAATTTTTGTGTTAACATGCCAAATGTGCATTCAATATTTTTTCTTTCGCATTCTGTAAAATGCTTGAAATTTAACATCGTCTTCTGCTAATTCTCTTGCAGCTACAAATATTCTGCAGTTAATATTATTGCGAATGTAAGGGTGCACCCAGAATTTTCTTGTTCTTCTTCTTCGTCGAATATAATTATAAAAAATCAAAGTCTCCTCGTCACTCGACATCTTTGTTTTCTTTTAGTAATAACGTGAAGTTTGGTACACGCTTCGAGTATAGACAATTACGCGACGATTACGCTGCGCTCCGTGGACAGAGAGCCTTAGAAAAAAAAAGTGACTTGACCGAGACTCGATCCTGGACCAAACAATTTTCAGGAAATATTGGAATATATCCTACATAGTGTTTGTTAACTTCCCGATTTTATTTGTTTTTTGTACTACGCAATTTTTAAAATATGAACATTGTTTCTCTGAACATAAGAATGCTTAATATTACATAATATATTTTTTCGAATCAGAAAAAATACGTGTAACTTAGGAAAAATGCCGAAAAAAGTGGTTTTTATTTTTTTCGACAATGTTGCACCACTCACGAAAATCTGAAAAAAGTTGAGCATAATACTTATGGTAATATTTTATTGCTAAATTAAATTCGTGATAGTCAACTTAAGATCACTATATGAAATCTGCATTTTTCCGGTTTTTTTCGTGTTTTTAATGTTTTACAACTACAGTTTGCAACGAAAAAATCTGAAAATGATATATAATATGTGATTTGGTATCCGAAATGTATCAGATTTTTTTCAGAATTTTTAATTGTTAATAAATAGGGAAATTCGGCCAAAAACTGGTTTTTCGATTTTTCTCAATAACTACCCTTAAAGATGAGATAGGGGGCTGAAACTTGGCAGAGAAGGGTCTTTTTGGGTAGGCTATCGAATAGTCCAAGGGCGATTAAAAAGCCGCTGGGGGCGTATTTCGCTACCAAACCCGGCTATAGCCTTTATTAGGATACACTAAACAGTTACAGAGCAAAAATTTATAAACTGTTACAAAACGTGAAATTTATCGTGTTGTCATCTCACTAGCATGGAAAGGCGACAACAGTGTAGACAACTGAATATAGCTACTATATCATTTATAATGCAGACGATGATTGCGCGCGACGTTTGAATACTTGCCAGTATATAATACTTATCACTTTATTTATTTTCCGTAATATTTGAGGTTACCTTTAGTTTTTTACTTTTCAAACCATTTTGCTGTTGATCAAGCCCTCACAAATAAACTTTTTCTGACACTATTTTACTTTTCCAACGGTAAGTTTTCGCTTTTAAAGTATCAGACATTATAATTGATTTATACTTGTTTAAACAAATTAAGATGTTCAAAATCACGATAGTTTCCACACGTACACAATACTACCAACTCTTAAATACAAAAATACAGCTGAGTACAGTGCAGTACAGTGTGTCATCACGTTTTCTGTTATTATCTGAACATAATTTTACGCAACGGCTATAACCGCGTTTGTGGGTGACATTCGCCCCTGGCGGTATTTCAGTCAAACTTGGGCCGTTCGATAACCTATCCAAAAAGACCCGGCTCTGCCAAGTTTCAGCCCCCTATCTCACCTGTAAGGGTAGTTATTGACGAAAAACGAAAAACCAGTTTTTGTCCCCATTTATTGACAATTAAAAATTCTGAAACTAATCTGACATATTTCGGATACTAAGCCTCATACTTGGTATCATTCTCAGATTATTTAGTTGCAAACTATGGTTGTAATCAATGAAAAACACGAAAAAATCGAAAAAATGCAGATTTCATATAAAAGTTGATCCCGTACCACTTCAGGATTAATTTAACAATGAGATATTTTGGAAAGTATTATGCTCAATTTTTTCATATTTTTTTGAGGGGTGCAACAATGTTGCAAAAAATAAAAACCACTTTTTTCGGCGTTTTTTCTAAGTTACATTCATTTTTTCTGAATTCAAAAAATGTATTATGTAATATTAAACATTCTTATGTTCAGAGAAACATTTTCCAGCCTTTAAAACTTGCGTGATATAAAAAAAAAACAATGTCATACAAATAATATTCCAATATTTCGAAAGTATTTTCAACGGTGTCGGTTGGTGCAGCGCTATGGTCTCCAACTTTGGATCCGCTGTAGACTTTTCGGACCAGATACGTATCCCGGTCAGGTCAATTTTTTTTCTAATTGCGTCAGATGTATTTTCCCTTCCTAACCATACGATTGTTGTTAAATCATTGTAAAAGAAATTTTAACTTTATCTAGACTATTTTGAAAAATAATTTATCGAAAAAGTATTTTGGAGTTCTTTTTAAATTAGCTTAGTATCCGAAATATGTCAGATTTGTTTCAGAA
>CM052337.1:24135486-24171114 GCA_028455595.1 Lasioglossum vierecki
AGATATAACGCGCAGTAAAATTCCTTTTAAAAGCGGAAAATGCAGGTTAAAGGTTAGTTAAATTGATGGCATAACTGTGTTTACGCTGGGAATTGTGTATCCAGTTATATTCGGACTACATGTTTCCAATTTCTTTGCAATCAATCGAGCGCGTGCTCTCGCGGAGCATTGATTGCTGCGCAAACGTAACGAAGATTAAATTTGAACTTTTAAATAATTTTAGGAAGTTAACACGGGGAAGTACAGGTATATTTACTTTCAGTAGACAAGCGGATTTTATGCATTTATGTCAAAATGAGTGGTTGTGATTTAAGACCGTGAAAACGTTAGAAGATTTTAAGGAGAAAATTCCGAAAGCAACAACCCTCTGATTTTACTAAAAGTTTTTCCAAAGCATAATATCCTCTATTAGAGAAGAAAGTCCTTAAAAAGGATTTTTGACGACGAAGCCTATTTTGCCCTCCTTCAAAGTTTTAACAGTTCTTACTAAATATTTTTGAAAATATTGATTTTAGAGAAAAAAGTTTCAAAAAAATGAATCTCATAGAAAGCTCTACAAAAATGGTTATATACAATTTTTACGTAATTCCAACAGTTTGCAATATCACCGCCCCCACCTACACAGACAGTATTTCCATGTAGACAGTATGTTAAGATTTGGTAACGGTTTTAAATTGGCGGAAATTTTGAGAATAGGTTTCGTGTTCACTCTTTTTTGTAACAAAATATAAATTATTGCGATTCATTTTTGTATAATAAACGTAGAATTACTAGCAACGAAACACAATGGTTAGAACTACGGTATCCCTGCCGAGTTTTTTTGGTTCATAACAACCAAAATAATAGGTTTACGTAAAAAATGTATATGCATAACCTTTTTTGTGGAGTCGTTTATGAGCTTCATTTTTTTCGAAACTTTTTTCTCTAAAATCGATTTTTTCGAAAATATTTAGTAAGAACTGCCAAAACTTTGAAGGGGGTTGGGGGCAAACGAGACTTTTTCGCCGAAAATCCTTTTAGGGACTTTCTTCTCTAATCAAGGATAATCTTTGGCAAAGAGTTTAGCAAAATCGGTGTGTTGTCGCTTTCGGAAGTGCAGCCAATTTTAAAAACACTGTTGTATTATTTTCAGCCTACTAAACGTTAAAAAAGAAAATCAATTTGAATATTTAAATACCTGTTATATTATCTATTTACAAAATCAATTTGAATATGTATTGTTCAGGAGAGGTTCGTGTAGACTGCGAAATGGAATTCTAACAGCAGGGATCAAGTTTAGCATACCATTTGGCTGAATCACGTCTGTAGGGGGCGAACATCGATTGTTGTTTGTGTGGTTCGGCCAAGTAGTTTAACGTCTATCTTTGTGAAGATAAAGTGCAGGGGATTCAACACATTGCGGGCGACACGTCCAGGCAAATAGCCATGGCTGCTATATCGGTGTGTCACTCGAGAGTGACAGTTTATGGTGTTGGCTGTCCAAGACTGGAGCACTGCGTCTGATGTATGCGTCTGCCTTGACCTCTCTCTCTATTTTTTTTATTTACATTCGACTGGAAGCCAGATTCTGATTGATTCAAGGGGTCTAGGAAGATATTTTGAATAGAATTTTTAAGATGTAAAGATTTTTTGGATAGGAGACCGTTGAAGATATTGGTTCGTGGGTCAGGTTAGGTCTAAGGTTAGTGTTCGAACTTGGGAGCCCTAATTAAGACTCCTAACACTATCCTAACAAGTGTTCCTGATTTCTCAACATTTTTCAATATAATATAATAAATAAAATTAGTATTATATAAAATATAATATAATATAATATAATTGTGAAATAGTGTTGCATTTAGGGTAATCGAAGAAATAAGTATTAAGACCAAAAGCTCTGAATAAGTGATCTTTTTAGTGGCTTTTGAGGAAACCGAACACGTGTTCCCCTCGAGTTCAACACTACCCCATTCAGGGGTGTACATAAGTATATTTTCTCCACTCATTCTTAAACTAAAGAAAAGAAGACACACTTAGCAGTATCCTATCTCCACATTTAGGGTGACTATAGCTAACTCCGCTTACTTGCAATGAACGAATCCGTCCTCCAGGGGCGGGGGAGGTATGGAGCTCCTCGCCCTACACCCCCTGCCCAAGAAATCGAACCCAGACCTAACGAAAATTCATTTAAACACTGTTGGAACCTACCTCTCCATGAGGTAACGATGCAGGAACTTGTTACCGAGTTTGATGAGGAAAGAGTCGATTATATTCCTTCGCCAGTTGCTACAAAAATAGCGAACGTTACAAAGAATTAAAAAAACTCGAAGTAACCTCGACCAGAGTTAACGAGCTCGTTCAGATTGGACCCGAAGCCGCTGCTAGATTGTTTCTGACACTTGCTCGTTTGGAATTACCTGTTCGATCGATTGTACAATTTTTAAATAAACTGTCAAAACTTTTGACCTCAATACGACACTCTATACAACGAGTTGGACTACATCAACGATTACTTTACTTATACAACCCGTGGCACCACGTTTCCGATTGGAGCCGTCGACACCGATTTTAAGAACAATTTAGAAGTATAAGATATTACTTTATGGAGTTAAAACTGATGGGGAATGAAAAGGGACTTATTGCAGAATGAAAAACAACAAAATAACATAAGCATCCATGTATTATAACAAGGAAACGAGAAAATTTACAAAATGTTATACGGAAAAAAGGTTTTCGACTAATAGAACTGCTGGAAGAAAATTTCCGATTCGATTTACACTGTCCAACACCAAATTTGTTCAACAATTACTGTTGGGTGATTCTTAATAGAGTCTCCGCGCTGATTCCGAATCTGCTCTTAACTTTTCCCCTTGACGCTTAGTTTTTTAGAAACTTAATTTGAAAAAGAAAATATGTATGTATGACTTTATTGTTTCCCCTTGAGGATTACAATCCTTTTACAACCTTTCCAATCCGCTTGCCACCGCTCTTGACCTATCCTTAATTCTATCTAACAAAGTAAATTATATAATAAAAATAAAAAAAATGAAGAGAGAGAGAGAAGAATTGTATATACATAATTCAGCTATATACATTATTTACACTTTTTTACCCATTAACTCATCATCCTCCTTACCGTACCTTGGCCCCCTTCCATGCCCCCGGACCTACTTTTCCGTTGTCTCATCACTCATCCCAAATCTTCCATTTATGACATCCCTCCATTTGAAAAAGAAAATATACTTTTCAATTTTAAACAAATATTGTCATGTTGCTCCAATCGGAAACATTGTGTCACGGATTGGAGTTACCTCACCCTCATCTTATTTCCGGGACTGTCCGCAAAATATTCCGGATTTGTCTTTCGGTGTCATATACACATATGTGCCTTTCTGGGTTCTCTCGCAAAGTGCAGTGGTGTCCGCTTAGTGCTCGCTCATTTCGCCCAGTTAGCGGTCGCATTCTACCCCTGCCAACTCTTAGACTGGTGCTTATCTTACCAAACGAGCTTTCTGCATATTTCACAAGCACTTCACGGTTCTCGCCTCCTACCCTTCGCGCCATTCAACGTCGCCCGAACTGCAGCAAGAAGACAGTCGGTAATTCTCGGAGCTCTAGCTCCACCAGCTCTCCCCGGATAGGAAGCACGATAAGGTGCTCACGGACTTGCGTCCGCCATCCAGTATCCGGACGACACTCGCTAACAATATCGGTGAAGTGTAAGGAAGCGAATTCGACTACGGCAGCACTTTACAAGACAGTTGCCACGATGGACACCCCCAACGAGGGCGGCCACCTTGCGAAACAGAAGTTTTGCGCCCGAATTGAGTTCTTGTGGGAGACGGTTGAAAAGTAAAGCGAACACGCGGTTCACTGAAGCTTGGGCTTATCCGTAACCGACTTTAACGTACACAGCGCAAACACGTACCAAATATACGGGGTGGTTCACCAGGTACACACTGCCACGTCGATCTACACCGCTCTTGCAATTTGTGGAGCGCAATGTCTCACGTAGAGCTCGATGGTTTCAGGAGAAACCGCATTTTCTGTGAGTGGACTCGTGGATAGAGAGTGTTCCTTTTTGGAGAATTTCTTGAAAAATTTTATAATTGGTTATTTACGGACTCAAAATGTCGGCCTTCTTCGAATAAATTCTAGAGAATTCACGAGAAATGCAAGTATCGTTCATACCGTCATGCGTCATAGGTCTCTTTTTTTTGTTTAAGGGCTGAAGGGAAATGCTCTTACGCACACCCTCCCCCGAATATAGCTAATTAGCTCGAAGGGTACTATGGGACTCGGCACCCCCTAGGATGGTGTGTGGGGGAAATGATACTATGTGAAAATTTCACATATCCATACTTCTACCCACTAAAATGCGTCATAGGTTCCTAGGGACCTTGTGGGTTAGGATACGACTAAGTATGTATTCTTTTTTATAGTTTAAGAATAAGTGGAGAAAATATATTTATATACATCCCTAAAAGGGGGTAGTGTGGGACTCGTGGAGAACTCTAGGCTAATTTTTTCGATTATCCTCAATACAACACTATTTCTCAATTTTTCTAAAATAATAATAATAATTATGTTGGGGTTATGTTGGATAAATAACGATATGATCGTTGATAGAGGTTAAGAATGATAGAAGAACAAATACAGGGTGTCCCAAAATTCGTGTACTTTCCGGAAATAGGAGGTTCCTTGGGTCATTTTAAGCGACATTTTCCTTTACAAAAATGACACCAGCGGCTTTGTTTAGGAGCTATTAACAAAAAACACAGACCAATGAGAGCGCGGCTAGAGCAAACGGAGTCCGACTCAGCGACAGGTCCCGCTTAGCGTGGCGTCACCATTGGCCGAGCCAGAATCCATCCGCTCTAGCCGCGCTCTCATTGGTCTGTGTTTTTTGTTAATAACTCCTAAACAAAGCCGCTGGCGTCATTTTTGTAAAGGAAAATGTCGCTTCAAATGACTCAAGGAACCTCCCATTTCCGGGAAGTACACGAATTTTGGGACACCCTGTATATTTGCTCAATGCGCTTCCGAACTTAACCAAATTTAAAATTAGTTTGTTAAGTTTGGCTACATTAAGTCAACGAAATTAAATTGTAATTGTACATCGCTTAATAAAATCGGAAATAATTAACAGATCTTTAATATCTGGACAACATATCTTAGAACCCACATCTTAGAAATCTCTTCTACGACGAGATTGTCACAGAGCATCACAGACGAGACGTACGTGCCCGTTGAACCGTTAACCGGTTTTCGTACGAAACCATTGCAAAGATATTTCGAGTAATTCATGTTTCTATGCGGACGATCCTGCCTCCCCGATTTCACAGATACCATCGCGTTCTCACGCCGTAACCAATCTAGAAATCGATATGTTCAGTGAATTGCATATTATCGCCGGTAAAAGCTCGCCTCGCGATTCCTGTTTCCTAGTGGTTCGTTTCTATGTAGATAGTGTCAATGAACAGTAATCGACGAGCCGTTCTGGACCGACCGCGTCGCGTCGAGAAATAAAAATATATCGCGAGAAATCTGAACGACAGTATTCCGTGTTATTGGTAAATAAATTCACTTCGTTGCCGATTAAATACATCGCAATATCTACGTCGATGCCTGTAAAATAATACTGAATCCGGTCGGTGATAATTCGTGATCAGAAATCTGGTTATTGTGCAACGTTATTTTGTAGTATTTCGTCGATATGTACAAACTAGGGGACTTGAAATCGCTCAGGATCCTCACCATTTTCTGGTCCCACATTTCTTAACCGTTTAGTGTCTAAATGTGTATTTAACTAAAAAAATCAAAGTTTAATCATTATTTGACTCATTTATAATATATTATTGTCAAAAGAAACACGAAAACCCATTTAGCATTTTTTTTGTTATTTTCGGAAGTTTTTTTTTAAAAGGTACTTGTAAGTACCGTCAGTAATTAAAAACAAATAAAAATGTTTATTCTGAAAATTTAAACTAAATAGAATACATACTTTAAAAAATAACGGCAAGACTTTTAAGTACCTTTAGGCACTAAAGGGTTAAGGGGGTAAGGTGTGCAGTAACAAGCATGGAAAATATATGATTTTTAAACAACAGTACAGAAAAAAAGTGAATGATCGATTAATATTATGAACTATAAAAATATAAATGCTTGTAACATTTAACAAATAAATCGGTCTTACGCCCTTCGAAAAAATTATTTTATTAGATGTGTTCACTAAAATCGATTTTTTGCAAGATTCTGAGGTCGTGGAGTTTGGAAACCAGATTTGAAATTGGCGTGAGAAAATCTATTGGAAATGACGTCTAGAGAAAATTGTTTTCGCGCGTAGTATTGGGAAAACAACAATTTTCTTGAAATTCTTCAAGTTCAACAAATTTTTGTAATATCCTGACGTCGTGGACAAATTTTGAAACCAAATTTGAAATCGGCGTGAGAAAATTTACTGGAAATGACGCGCAGCATGTCGAGGGAAAATTTTTCCGCGTGTGGTATTATAAAAACAGCATTTTTTTTTTAAATTTTGCAAGTTTAACTAATTTTTTCAACGTTGAAAAAGGCTTGTACCATAATTTCCCCGTTTCCCATAATCTGCAAAGTCTCAGCTATAATGTCATCAAAATTTCATCGCTCTATCTCATTTCTAGTGAAAGTTCTCTGATTTTGAAAAAGGTTTCGTCCAAATTGCTCACTGTGTGCCGTATCCTGTGCGGCGCATGTCGGGCGAAGATATTTTGCTTTCTCCTTCGAAAAAAACGTCGACGTTACGAACGTCGAAGGGTGGTTTTTTAAGCTAAAAGTCTGCTGTATCGCGTGGTATAATTCGATTATCCACTCGACCTTCATTTTTTAAAATAAACTGCAGAAAAGCCTGAAAAATAGGTGCAAAAGTAGTGCCTCGCCATCTTCAACGACTGTTCAAACACATTTAAACATTCCTAATGTATTAATATTTTATATCCCTATATTCGGAAAAATCTAAAGT
Organism: Lasioglossum vierecki; assembly: GCA_028455595.1. Taxonomy (NCBI): domain Eukaryota; kingdom Metazoa; phylum Arthropoda; class Insecta; order Hymenoptera; family Halictidae; genus Lasioglossum; species Lasioglossum vierecki. The sequence continues at coordinate 24,142,466 of CM052337.1, forward strand.
ATCTTTTGCTGCAATGAACAATACAATTTCATTTATAATAATATCGCAATATGTATTTGTTTAAAGTTGAAAAGTGTGATTTAAAAAAGGGCTGATTTGGAATCAGCGGGAAAAACTATATAAGCTCCAGCCACTAGTAATTTGGATACATAAAAAAAATTGAAATTTGTCAGACAGTTATCTAGTACACTATTTGAATTTTAATTTTATTTTGAATTATTGCGTTTAATTAACACTAACGTAAAAATGAAGGATGTATAAAGGTATATCCGTATTCGCAATTCAAGGGATTTTTCTACTGACACTTTTCTTCAACGTCCCAACAAAGAGTTCAGAAGCAGGCATTATGCTTCCAAAAAAACAGACCAACCTTAAGAACATCTTTTTCGAAACCAGTTAAAAAATCCAATCGGTGCTCCTTCAGAGACCAAAATGTATATTTTCACGTTATCTCGGAGTAATTTATAATAATAAATATCAGGAAATTCTGCTTTCACACAACAGGTTGCGCAGTTCGTCTATTACTACCATTACATCTACATCGAACTAATTGTTCTGGCTCTATAAGCTCCACCCACCAATAATTTGGAGACATAAAAAAAGTTAAAATTTGTCGGACAGTGTTATTTGACGTTGGGAAGGCGAAGTAGAATGAGTTTTCTTGCACGGCGAGACACACACACACACACACACACACACACACAGAGAGAGAGAGAGAGAGAGAGAGAGAGTGATCGATAATGTGCAGAACTGCTTCGTTTCAATCAATTAAGAGCTATCAGAGTCGGTGTAATTTGCCGCTACAATGCATGCACAAGAGCACTACGCGAGTTCCTCCTGAAATGCGTCAAAAATAAACTCGTTAGTTTGTTATCAGAACTCCATGAAGTCGCCACTGGGCGGCCAGGATCGATAAAGCGACGTCGAAATAGGGCGCTTGTACGAACTTTCCAGTCGTCACGTGGCAAATAATACGATACGCGGCTCGGGAAACTTCGAGATTAATCTTATGGTAAGCAGTTTTATGCAAATGTTAATTACACCGCTTCCGCTTCTTACTTTCCCAACATCGACCATTAATCGCGTCAATGGGGTCGTTTCCTAACTTTTTTCTCCAGAAACTCTCTTTCTTTTTTATTTTTCGACACACTGCACGCACACCAGAAACCGAGCGACATCCCTCCAGATCGTGAAATATTTATTAGCCGAGCTCGTGCAGTTTTTACGTAGTCGTCGGAACGTATTTTTCCAGGCCGTCGTTGATCTGTAACGATAACAAATTATAAAACGTAAATAAATTCATATCGGAGTACTTTAATAGAACTAACATTGTTGCACGGAATAGTATAAATTGTAACAGGCACGTGGCAACCCTGAACGGTAGCGCCGAACAAGGTAGTGGAATTGTCCCTACAAACTAAATTGAATTTGCAATGAACTAAAAAATACTTCCTGCCGATTTCCAGCCTGGGGTGTCCATGTGGGGGATAGTAATACGGTGTTAAACCCTTTTCTCTGTGGAGAAATGCTGTATGCATTTCTCTACCTTCCTGCAAGGCCGAGTGTATGTGAGACCCTCCTCGGGGTGGGGTCCCCGAGCTAAGAAAGCACGACGGCCCATCCCTGAGGCCAACTCACTAAAACTCCACGCCCACCTAAGCTATTATAACGGGGTGCCAGGATCTCGCGAGAATTCAACTGTGCACCCCCTTAGCTATCATTCCATCCCGAGGGAAGGTGCTTTTGCACCTTCCTCCCTCAACCGGAGGAGGTTACTTTAACCGGACCCCTGGCGGAGAGATCCGCCCAGTGTCCCCATCCACGGAGCCTTCGAGTTGGGCTTCCGAGAGACTCAAGAGTTTCCCCGCTGTTCGGCCAGGTAAAGAAGGCGCCGATATCGGTAAGGGAGAGTCGTCGGAAGCGCCATGGTACGACCCTCCCGCCTCTCCCCATGAACCCGCTCCTAGGGAGATGGTCCCATCGTCTCATCGGCGGGGTCGCCGGGCCACCTTGGGGGTGGAGGAGTACTTACACGGCCCCCTCGTCCTCCGCCCCACGGGATAGGGGCAACATCCGGCGGCCCGGAGAATGGTAACCCCGCTACCAACGGGACGAAACCCCCTCTTCCTTCTACGGGAGGGCGCTCTCCCCCCAATTACCGCCCCGCTCACCTGAGGCAAAGAGCCGTCACGGGGGAACGCCCCCCGTACCGTTTTCCTCTTCCCGGCTGCTCCCATTCTCCTCCCCGGGTCGGGGGACGGCACTCGACGACGTGGGGGACGTCCCTACCTCATACATCTCCTCGCGAAGCCCGGGTCTCTCTCCCGGGCTCGCTCGGCGGCCTCCTTCTGAGACATCACCGTCTCATAGAAGGAGACCACACGGTGTTAAAACCTATCCTAACTCTATCGTAAGACTATGATAGATACTTGGTCCCCGCAGGGTTTGAAGTTCATACACCACACAATTTCCCTCTGTTTCCACTCTCACCTATCGCCTAATTGCAGCCTATTTCAGCCAATTTTAGCGGGACCTACTGTTTTTTTGGTTGGTTCCGAACTACCTTGGCCACCACAGTATTTAGATAGCACATGGAATATTTCCAGAGATATCGGCGGCTGGATCGAACCCGCGACCACGGCATCCGCAGTCGCGTGCTCTACCCACTGATCCACTGCGCGCCCCTATCGTAAGACTATGCTAACCATATACTAATCAAATTGAATTTGCAATAGACTAGAAAATACTTCCTGCCAATTCCCAACCCCATATGTCCACGTGGGGGGTAGTAATAGGTAAGTAATAAGATGTCTTGTAAAGTTTCGATACATATGACGATGAGAGTGCATTTGATGTGGATCGCTATACGCTTTCCGAAAAGTTTTTTAATATAAATTTCTTACGGAGTGCATCGAACGTACGAAAATCAAGACAGACACATGGATACAGCGTTCAAAGTCACTTCGAACCTCATCCAGAATATCCTCTTTGGAAGTCTTAACTCTGCTTCATCCTCTAGTTTCCCAGTCTGACGGATAAATAAATAAGTTTCTTCGCTTTCGAGATATAACCGTTTCTAGACCCACTGTGACTGGGCAGCATGCATCACAGGTATACACAGGCGAGATACTTACCGAGCTACATTTCTAAATCTTACAGGTCAGCTGTCAGTAACCGGACCTCAATTCTATAAGCAAAGCCAGACTTAGGGGCGGATAATTACGAAAAAATTAATGAGTATTCTACTTGATAGCATACACGACTGTGAATTATTTCAGATTTTTTTGTTGGAAATTCAATGTTTAAAAAAATCCGAAAGCATACCGTTGTGATAGGATCCCCAACTTCAGTTTCTGGAATTACGTTATCATTTATTTCTTCTATTCCGATCGATGAAAAATTATGAAAAAATTCGTGAACATTCTAGCTGATAACACGGAGGACTGTGAATTACTTCAGAATTTTTGGTTGTGAACTTTATTTTTGAAAAAATCAAGAAGCATAGAATTGTGATTGGATCCCTAACTTTGCTATCTGGGGATACACTATGATTTATATTTTCGTTCCCGAACGGCAAAAGATCGCGAAAAAATTCGTGAACATCCTGCCCAGTGATACACACAACAGTGAATTATTTCAGAATTTTTGGTTCGCGCAATCACTTTTTCAAAAATCTTTAAAAATTAATTGCAGCATAAAGTTTCACAAGGAGAACTGCGTTTAAAAAAAACCTGTAAAATGCACTGTAAATAAATAAATAAATAAGCAAAATATTCGATTACTGCACACTTTCATGATGACAATACCTAAGTACCGACGTTACTCGTTGAGTACACGTTACTCGAAAGTGTACTCTAGTTAGTTGGAATGTTTTAATTACAACATTGCACGTTACAACACGATATTTATCCCTTCGTTATTGCATAAAAACACTTTAATTTTTAATTAAACTCATGAAAACATTTATTACTTTGCGACGACATTGCTTGATCTTCCTACGAAAGTCTTTTTGTCACGTTTTTAATTACCTCTGATTTAATTTTCTTTTAGGTTGAAAAGGACCTCCTCGTCTAAACTCTAGTTTGAAAATTAAAATCCGACCCAAAAGCTCAAAGACTTTATGAATTGTAAAGTAACTTTTTGTTATTAAATTGGCACTTTGTGTGTAGTATACAGGGTGAATTAGAAATTATCTATCAGACTAATCTTTAACATTAGACTAGTGTTTAGTGTTCAGTTTGATACGAATTGGGGGCTTGATATTCTACTTCGTCGTTATTCTCTACTCTAGAGATAACTATACGGGATTAATCTTGCGACAACCACTAAGTTCCCGAGCAGAATCACACCTGGGACGAAAACTTCAGACCACATATTGGAAATATAATCTTGCAATATTTGCATCTGATAATGGAAGTTCTACTTTATTATCCATACGTGCCTGGAGCGACTATTAAAGTAATTTGCACTTGTTCCGCTCTTAATAAAATATTATGGAAACTTTTCATTGTTAGTTCATTTCTATTTCCTTGCATCAAATTGATTTTTTGTGAGACCATTTGGTAGGGCTTAAGGTAACAGGGTTTCAAGGTGAGAGCACAGTTTAATTATTTTCTCTGTCCTGCTCAACAGAAAAATTACAAAAAATGCAGGAACGTTCTACCTAACCACACACACGATAGTGAATTATTTCAAAATGTTCGGTTGCAAAATCGATTTTTAAAAAATCCAAAACACCTCCAGAGATTCGAGAAAACTATATATTTTTTATTGAAATTTTCAAAATAACAATTTTTATAAAAAATTCAACGGTTAGATATTGTTAAAACCATTGTTCTTGATTTTTTCCAGAATTTTTTATATACGGTATCGTAATTAAAAATGATTGACATTAATTTTTCGAGGTTTCTTTACGTGTTTCAAATAAAAATGCAATACAAAATATATATTTTATCCTTTTGGGTACTGCTACACTATAAAATAATTTAAAATAATAGAAAAGAATAAATATATAAAAATAATAAAAAAGTGTGGTTCGCTCAACGGAAATTTTGGAGGAGAGAGAAAAGCTTCTTTACTGTCCTTTCTGCATAGTTCCCGAATTTCTGGGAGCAGCTTTTGTTAAAAGGTCGCGTGAGAGCTCGAAATATGGTCTTAACACTTGGAGCTTGTTGTCCAGAAATCCCGCTGCTGTGGGTCGACGACAATAAAACAATTAAGACCGCGCTTAATCGCAACTTCGTAAGGCGACACAATTTCTCCAGTTCTCTGATCTCAGAAAACCGACATTTTTACCGTATAGAATTCGTTTTACTGTATATCAATATTAGATCATGCAATAACCAGTGTTGGACAATATTTAAATACATATAATAAGTTATTTGTTATTTGGATATTTACCTAAAAAGTAAAAATAATTATTTATTATTTAAACAAGTCTAAATGAATCATTTAAAATGATAAATTTGCATTATTATTTGTACTGGCAAAGAATAAATTAAATTGTATTTTAGTATAGGCAGCTAGGCATAGAAACTATTTATTTCATTTCCACCTCAACCCATATAAGAAATTTTGTTTGCAAATAAGAAATAATAAATAGATCACTTTTGGAATTATTTAAATTACATTTATTTGAATTGAAAGTTTAGTTATTATTTTCAATTAAACCGACACGTTTATTTATTATTTTAAATAATATTTGCCCATCGCTGCTTGCAACAGAATTTTCGATAAATTCTTTTCTACTTGCGAAGGCGTGAAATTATGCAATCGTTGTGAACGCTTTCATTCATTGAAATGATTTCAAAATGAACATCGATACTACAGGTCTTAGTATACGTACACAAGCGATATTCTATTATACGTTTGTCACGAATAAATTCTGATCACCGACGCAAACTGTATTTGTGAACACGATAATCCATGTGGCTCTGATTCGAACATTTTCTTAATGACGGAATTGAGTTAACTGAATAATTGCCGCTGGAAATGCAGGGACCCAGTGTTTATTCATTTGAATGCGGCGTCACATACTACCTACCTCGTTGCGTTGGTCAACGCCGTTTGCGTACAAACTAGCATGTACTAGACTTTCGGGTTCCATTTGCCTTTCATGATCAGTATACCGAAGAGATTGTGGGTGAAACATCATTATCAGATGTATAAATTAACTAGATGTATTTTTGGATACGATATTGATTTATAAAAAACTTCAGAAGTTGACAATTGTGATGGGACCCCCAATCTCGCTATCTAGGTATGAATGAAAAAACATTATGAATTATTTATTTTCTTTTTGTTTGTTATGATTGACAAACAGTTATGAACAAAATTCATGAACGTTCTACTTAATAGTATACACGACTGTAAATTATCTCAGAATTGTTGATTGCAAAATCAATCTTTAACAAATAAAATTTTGATAGGATAACCCAATCTCACTATCATCTTCACCACACCCTGAAGGCGATTGATACAACTCAGTTCGTTCGTTCAGTAGCTGGTCAGCGCAATCTACACCAATTATCACTACACCTATTATTGCTGGTCAAATGACCGCAGTAATATTTTTCATTTTACAATTATTGTAATTACGGAGCTGCTTACATGGAAATTGATCCAATAAATTGATTTGTCCAAGCACACGTCAGAATAAAATTTGCACGGAATATAAATAGATAGAGCCTTGTCATTTTTATGAGCTAAAACATTTTAATCGGTGTTTGTGCTCGGTAATCTTAGTGTTAAAACCAAAAACACCAACATCTCAATGTATCCGGAATGTTCTTTGAAACATAATCTTTTTTAATTTATTATTAAACAAACTGTCAAATCATTCTTAAATGCCAAAACTTCGATTTCTACGATATATAAATCCACAAGCAAAAACCATTGGATTCGAGAGGGTCTCAATTACCGGAACCGGAACCGGTGAACGGAGATAGGTCCGAAACTGTGTATAATCCTCGATTTAAATCTTGAGATCAATACAATCTGAAGTACCGTCGTACCTTAGTACGTAACACGGGACATTAAGTAAACTCAGGGAATATTGCCTGCAGGGGGCTCGTGTATGGCGTGGCATTTCAAGTAGGCACGTACCATACACTGTCATGTATGAAATTGTGAAACTGTCGATACCGCTTCCATTTAAAACGCCGTTATACAAAATGTGTTTGTTTGTATATCTGTTCCGCGCCAGAACAGAGACACTCCGTACCCGTGACGGCCATTGTTCCGACAATTTCATTATAAGGAAATTGTTTGACGCAAGCACGATTATAATAGGGGCGACGGAACGTGCTGATTCTCAGACTGCTCATACTTCGCCAGTTTACATTCATAATACTAAGGAAGCCAGAACCTACACACTACATTATAACCAGGGTTTGTCGATTTTTAACCCTCCTAAAAACAGCTGCATAAAAGACACTAGCACAACAATTCAGCCAATTTTATTTTACACGTTAAATCAGTAGATTATGTTGCATTTATAGCGGCTCATTTTAAAGAAAGACATCTTACGACATAGACACAGAGAGATGAATAGATTTACAGTATGTGAAAATATTCAATGGGTAAATTTTCATTCCGAGGAACGTTCGAGGGTTAAAAGAAAATTTATACAATTCGAAACGATTTGAAACCATTCGAATGTTTTCAGTAATCATCTTAATATCGCACAAATACTTGGAGCCCATTTAGTTTTTTTATAAATGATCCAAAATTGCTAAGAAATGAGTATGGAACTTTGGGAATCTCTTCCAGTGTATACTGAACTTAAATATCAACAAAAGTGGACAGAAGGGCAGCTTGTATAGACATTTATCCCTTTCCTCAACCTATCGAAAGTTTTATCCGAGCCAAAAAAGCAGCCTTACCAGATACAGGAGCATGCAATTTTTTTTTCATCGAGAATACACGTGCAGCGAAAGGTCAATGGTCGGCTAGACTAGGCGGCCAAGAGAGCCAGAAAAGCTGACTCTATTACACCAACTTATCTAGATTAGCTGCTGATGAAGTTGCTTCCTCTTCTGAAGATGTGCTCCATGTATCTGAAATTGTTGATCAATGGTTTTATCAGTAGAAAAACCTTTGATTATAGATCCATCGATTACTATTTGTAGTAGTAACTCTGCAGTTGGTTCCTAGAAAAATAGTATTAGTACACAATTTTTGATAGCGTAGCTCTGTGGACACTGTTCGATCACTTTGCTTGAAACCGTGCAAGCAAGTTGCGCAACAGACAACGGAGCTTTCCATCGATCCGCGTCGTTCTTTTTTGAGGTGGAATAAATGATCGGAAAAAGAGGACTGTACTGGTTAATTGGTCGTGATTTTCTTGTACGTGAAAAACGATAATCCTTCCTCGCGAGGAACCACTCGCAAGAGTAGTTTCACGAAATTAAGGGACCAATCTCGTGAGCCAGCCGCATCGATCATTAAGAGTCTCTCTGATAGAGATTTAAACCCATGGTAGTGCTGCGTTAATTAACCTCCGTTCGAGTATTTCGTTTCCACATGTGTGAACAAAAATTGTCCACGAGGTTAGGTTCTCGTGGTTATCAGACTTTTACTGATCTCTCAATCTAGACAGATACTGACCCATCTAATAGCATGGATAACAGTAAATTATTTCAGAATTTTCAGTTTCAAAATCAATTAGTAAAAAAACCGGAAGTAGAGAATTATCATGGGACCCCCACCTCGCTATCTGGATTACATTATGATTTATTTCTTCTGTTCTGCTCAACAATGAAATAGAAAAAAATTCATCAACATTCTACGTAGTGGTATACAAGACTGAGTTATTTCAGAATTTGCGATTGCGAATTCGATTTTAACAACACAAAATTGTAATAGGATCTCCAATTTCACGATCTGGGTCAGACTACAAACGAATTGTGATTTAATTCTTCCATTGTGATCGACAAAAAGTTATGAAAAAATTCATGAACGTTCTACCTAGTAGCGTGGAAAACAGTGATTTATTTCAGAATTTTTGGTTGCGAAATCGATTTACAAAAAAATTCCGGAAGTTGACAATTGTGATGGGACCTCTAATTTAGCCATCTGCTTTACGTTATGAATTGTTTCTTCCGTTCTGATCGGCAAACAGTTATGAAAAAATTCATGAATGTTCTACTTAATAATAAAAAATAACACTACTGTGAATTATTTCAGAATTTTTGATCGCTAAATCAATCTTTAAAAAATAAAATTATAATAACACTAGCTGTACCCACGACCTTTGCCCACATGCTATAACAAATCCTGGTTGATTATTAACTTAATTAAATTTAATAAGGGCGGTAAAATTAAAGAATAATTCAGAGTGCAAAGGAGTTTAATATTCCTAATTATTCCCCCCCCCCCCCACTCATTAATGTTTATAATAATTTCGTTCCGACCCGTTTGAAAAATGGCTGGTAACAGGTGTGAACGAAACGTGGTGGGAATCATTCTAGAGATTCGGAGGTGTAGACGGTTTGCGAAGGTGGAAAGAGAGGAGGAGGGATTTGGAGTGAGTGACATCAAAGTGCAAGTACGAACAAATACAGAGAGGAGTGAGAGAGGGAGAGAGAGAGATAGAGTGAGGTAAAATAATGTGGTAACGAGCGGTCGATACGCGGTTTGAATGAAGAGAGTTTTCGAGAAAGGAGGCAGCTTTTCGATGGGTGCTCTCTGTCAGCTAGTAGTTTCATTCTCCACGTTCGTAGAAAGGTATTCGGATAGTTCGTGACTCGATTAAGAATTAGTCCATTCCGGTGCGATCCGGTGTAAATTCAAGCGCAATTTCGTTCGTGTGTGCTCCTTTCATGCCGTAAACTACGCAACCTATTATCATAACTCACTTCCACTTTGTCCCGAGCAACTGAACTCACTCGAGCCGTGCAATGATGGGTTGTAAATACAGTCGGTCCGTAAGCAAATTCACGTTTTTATCGACTCATTTGCAAGGATCAGCATACTCTACTGTACGCTCATTCACGATTTTATATGGTAGCAAGGTTGTCTGTTCTCACAATCCACAATATCAACAGCAATGAGCAAAAAAATCTTATACCACTAAGCCAGAGATTTGTGATTTTGAAAAATAAAGAAATGGTAATTATTTACTAAGTACCACCCACCTCCGATTTCGATGAAATTTAAATATGTTATAGATCTCGACATTTTCAACAACTTTTTCCTTTTCCAATATAAAGTGTCACTTTCAGTTTTCGAAATATTTACGAAAAATTATTGCTAATACTGTATTGAATTTTCTTTAATTAATTTTCCTTAATATCAAATTCTGATCAATTATTTTATGTAATCATAGCAACTGTGATCACTGGACGTAATGAGTGGAATATGAGTGGATGTAATTTAAAACAGTACTAACGTTAATTGTTAAACATATGAAGCAAGAAAATAAACTGTCTAGTAAACATTAATCAGTGAATCGAATCGAGGAAGTTTTACTACGTGTCAATCCATAACACTGTCCAACAATAAAAATATTTTCTTATAACTGTTGGGTGTATCTTATAGAGTTTTTGCGCTGATTTCGAATCTGACCTTAATTTTTGTTCCTATGCGCACAGTTTTTGAAAAATATGACTTTGAAAAAAAGACCTATTTTTCAACTTTAAACAATCATTGTGATGTTATTATAATAGATATTGAATTGAATCCATTGATGTGCAATAATAATACATTATGATTGTTTAAACATGTTTAAACAAAATAAAGAAAGAAAGCAAAATATCATCACGGAACACGAATCGCCGCCAGTAAAGCTCACCAATAGAGCGGGCGTCCGCCGCGCTGCACAGTGGTCCGGATTGAAAAAGTTGGTGTCATTTAGTTAAAAAGTCAACTTTTTCATATCGATTTCTAACAAATTTGTATTGCTTCCTAAATGTTCATCATGCAGTTTACCAAGAATTGTAATTAGGTCGAATACTTAAAGGTAGACAGTTTAGAGATAGTACTTTTCATTAAGAAAATTGCTCCTCTTCTTCGAGGTATCCTGATGACACCACTTACTATTTCTTATTTTTTATTTTTTTAGGATGTAGTGCACTCTTTTGTGTTACGAAATCAATATCGACACTAAATTTTATTGTTTACAATATGTTATAAATTAGTATTGAATGAAGTAAAGAAACTGGCCAAATTTTTTACATTTGCCAACGAATATCTAGGAAAGCCCCACGAATTCTGTTTTCTAACAAATTGGATCATTTTCAGCATACTTTCCCGAATATAACTATGTAAGAAAAATATACCCCCTCGTTCCACTTTGCTAATTATCATTGTTCAAAGCTGTCAATGTTATTTTGCGACGAGTTTCGCTTGCGTAAAACGGGCTCGTATGGCTGATCAAATGTCTTCCAAATATCAACATATAATAAATAAATAGAGTAAAGATATATGTCAATTAATTTCGATAGCCACTTTTATTTAAAAAAATGTGTGTGATAGTTTCTTAGCGTTCTCGCTGCATTTATTTCTATCGTCAAAACCTTGTTTTATATATATTTTTGAAATTATTATTAACATCTGACCCGTACATGTCACGATTAAGATTAACATGTACAAGAAAACCTACAAATCTAAATAATGATTCAGTAGAATTATTAATTAACTAAATCAATCGATCATCATAGATTATCACTCATCACGAAAGACAAATTATGGTATGTTTATTTTATTAGCTTACTTTTTTATTTGTAGTATCATAATCTATGTAAGATGATTTCGGCGCACAGGTTCGATCAATGATAAACAGTTGTATGTAGTAACATAATGTTAATGCTATTTTCTTCGCAGTATGTATTTAAAATATTTCTTTTTTTTACACAGAAAAGCATTCGTTTATGTGTTAAAGATTAACACCAACACTAAAAACTATTGTTCACAAAAAGTATAAAAAAGGTTGAAAAACTATATTTGAACAATTCATTTTTCAATCAAAAATATCAATGAAAAGTTAGTATAAATTATTGTTTAACAAATGCAAAAAATATTGAATTACACATAGTTAAAAATGATTATTCTTTTATTATTTTTAGTGAAGATTTCATTGCAATATCTCTACTGGTTCAAAAGTTATAGCAAAATGACACCAACTTATTCGATCCAGACCACTATGCGCCGTATCCCGTAGAACGCTCGCTCTAGTGGAGAGCGTCACAGGCGGCGACTCATGTTCCGCGATGATATTTTGCTTTCTGTTTCGGTAAAAACGTTGACGTTCGCAACTTGACAGGGTGGTTTCTCAAGATAAAAGTCTACTCTATCCCATGGTAAATTTCGATTTTCCGCTAGACCCTTATTTTCTGAGATAAATCAAAAAATATCATCGAAATTTAGAGCAAAAGTGATGCCTCTCCGTTTTTAATGATTGTTTAAACATGTTGTTTACTATTGCACATCACTGGATTCGGGAAAGTGTAGAGAATCTTCTGATAAAAAGAACAATACAATATGTTTTATAATAACAGCACAATAATTGTTTAAAGTTGAAAAATAGGTTTTTTTTCAAAGTCGTGTTTTTCAAAAACTGTGCGTGTAAGAAAAAAATCAAGACCAGATTCGGAATCGGCGCAAAAAAACTCTATAAGATCCACCCAACAGTTTTATGAAAACATAAAAATAGTTTGAATTTGTTGGACAGTGTAATTTAGTGTTTGAGCAGAACAAAATTCGGAAAACTCGACAGGTTTTTAGAAAGGATCAATGGAGGTCGACGACTATAAACATAAACGCATTATACACGACTGTCAACAATATAAAAATTACCCGTTCGCACTCGTAGTAATTTTAACTTGAAAACTAGGAGAGGTTGTTGCTCGCTCGCTTCGCGAGCTTCGCGGATGGGGCTGTAGTAGCTCGCTCGCTTCGCGAGCTTCGCGGATGGGGCTGTAGTAGCTCGCTCGCTTTGCGAGCTCGCGAGAGGGTTGGTGACACGCATGGCTAGTAGGGCCTACAGCCCTTAATTTTTATTATTATTTTGAGTGTGACTCTCCACGAGCCACACAAAGAACTTCCCGATTCGTTAGTCGCAGTATATTATTATCATTATATATTTAGTGTATGTTTTGTAGGAAATGCTAAAAATTAAAGGTAATCCAACAGTATTTAATATTAGCTTCTTTATTTCACCGGATGCTACAGCGAACACATCTTTTTCCTTCTTCCACTGTAGAAAGACAGACTCCGTGGACCGCTGCGGGTCGCCGACAACGGGCCACTCGTCATTTGTTTATTCCAGGCGATAAGCGTTTTATAATCTCCGATAGCCCTTTTCATCTCACCGGTCTGCCGGCCGTGTGCGGTCCCAGGCGATCGAATTTTTCCTAATCGGGTTCCTACAGCTTTGAGATGATTATATGTTTTTAGGGAAATTCAATAGTTTTCTACTTATCAAAATGTTTGCTATATGACGTCGCATTAAATCAATATCGTATGCTCGTTGCTCGCTTGGTTCCTTGTTATAGCAGAGTAATGTTGCAAAATAAATTGCAAATGATCCACAATCAAACTCATTGTTTTGATATTGTACTCTGTGAAATATAATATATATTTCTTATTATATTTAAAAACGGCATTCAAATAATCTATTACATCATGGTTCACATGATAACCATTAAAATTATCATAAATGTGTATATTTCCGTTACCATCAGATTTCGTGCAAATCCAATAACCTACTACTTTTCCTCCAACTTCACCAGTGTATATTATTTGAATATTCGTTTCATGTTCTGGGATCTCTTGTAAATTACTCAAAAAAGCTCGAACGTAACCAGTATCTTGAGCAAAGTTGTATATTCCACGCTCTTTTAGATTTCTGTTCATAATTTCGTGAAATAAATTAATATGTTTATCTTTTCAATAACAATCTGGTTTCATGATTTCTTTACATTCTTCTTTCGAAAAAAACTAAAAAACTACTGGACCAAAGTGGACCAAAATCTAATCAGTTCTAAGTCACAGCGGGGCACATCGATTGCATCATTCATCATTCTGATCGCATTGTTACTTTTTCCGAAAACGTTAACGAAAAATTTGATAACATAGAAACGGACATACGCGCGCGCACACACACACACACACACACACACACACACACACACACACACACACAGACATTTTGATAAAAATAGTCTAAAATGACTCCAATGACCATGACACGTGGACATCTGCTAAAAAATCGATTTTCAATTTTCGGGGTAATTACAATAACTTCCCTATAAAATCGGGAAGTTAATTAAACATTTCTTCCTCGCTAAAATAAGTTCATACCCTATAATCTTTAAATTTTATAGGTAGGAAATTAGCGATTACCTCCACTTTTCGAAATAACTTTTTTTATTTCTTCTGTTCTGTTCGACCAAATGTTTCGAAAACAATCACGGACGTTCTACCTAGTGTCACGGACATCTGTGAATATTCTTCAGAATTATTGCTTGCAGCATCGATTTTTAAAAAATTCTGAAAGCATAAGATCGTCGATAGGGTTCATGCTAGAATCCATGTTAGCAAATGAGACCTATCCACAGTTGTGGACAATAGTCAGGAAGCTGTTAGGATACTGGCGAACCTGATGTGTAACTGCGAGAGTCGAAATTGCAAAGAAAATGCTGAAAGTTAGTAAAAGTAGGCCACCTTGGGGAATATCTTCGCTGGATTGATCTGGTATCTAGCGATTGTAACCTCAAAGAGGCCCCAAGTGTGAAACAAATACACACATACATATCCACACTCGTTTTAATGGCTAAAAATATTTAATAATGTACTTAATAATATTTAATAATGTAAATTATATTTCGAAGAATGCTACAGAAATTTTCAGTGGTGACACTGAATCACCGCTCGACTGTTAACTGTCTTTATAAATTACCCCTTACGAGTAAGACAAATATTCAAGGCGGCTGAAGTTTCTGTTTCATTCTGCGGGTCCACGCCAGTGGACAAATGCGGCGAGTTCATATGCGCAATGCAGCTCTCATTACGTCTAATAACAAGAATAGGAAATACGGTCTCCTCTTTGTACAGATGTTAAGTTGGCCGAAGTACGAAGTGTAAATTAAACGGAGCGCTAAGGACTCGCGTCCCTCAGGGACAGTCTTCAGGTTCGAGCTTCGCGGATTGACTCAGTGCTAATCGTTGTTCCTTGTGCGCATGATCGGGAGACAGGATGACCCTGCGCTCTATTTCTCTCTCTCTCTCTCTCTCTCTCTCTCTCTCGCTCTCTCTCTCTCTCTCTCTCTCTCTCTCTCTTGGTGTGTGCACATGTATATATATATATATATATATATAGAGATAATTCACTTTGCGACGACTGCACGAGGAGATCGCCAACGTTTATGCATTTATGGAACGTACGAATTTGAAAGAACCAACTGTAGGTGGAAGAGCTCTCTCGGCTATGCCAACCGCCATAACCGACCGCTAATAAAACTCGAATTCTTTTCTTGTTGGAATACTGCTTAAAAGTGTTAACAAAAGGGTAGAAACGCTCCGAGTGCTGGACCGGAGTCATTTTTGACCGGGAGCCACTTGGTACCATTCAAGAACCAGTCAAGAATATTGTGCAACAGTGCCTATTGCGCAACCTGTTGTGCAAAATCAGAAATTCAGGGACAACAGTGGTATACGTATATGAAATAACAAGGTTTTCTTCTGCGCCTCAACGTCGTGGACTTCAGAAGCGGGAAAATTCTGCTTCCTAAAAAAAGAAAATAAAATTATTCTTATCTACTTTATTAGCGAAAAATGTTTTTTTTTTAACTTGCGGAACTTATTTCTTTTTAAATGTAGATTATTTTACAGGATATTCCGTATGCGTGGTTTTTTCAAGTCTTAAAAATTTTCCCCTTTTAGATGGAATTGTAGCTCATTTGCTATTTTTTTCCGATGAAAATGATACCAAACACGATGCAGTTCGGATTTTCCATAACTGTTTAATCCACGATTTAGTGGAACTAAATACGAATCGGTCGGGTGAGGCATCATCGTTTGAGGTAGACTTTACTCGAATTATGATTTCTTGTATCATAAAAATTCATGAACCTCCTACTTAATGGTACGTAAAACAGTGAACTATTAATAAAAAACTAACCCCCCTTAAAAACATGTCCACCTTTTTCGAAGTCGGTTAAAAAGTCGAATCTATGCCCGTCGAGGGCCCATAGTCCATATTTTCACGTTATTTCAGAGTAATTTGTAATAATAATAATAATAACTAGCAGGAAATTCTGATTTCGCACAAGAGATTGGGCAATTCGTCAGTTACCATCATTACATCTATTTCATATCAAACTAATTGCTCTGGCTCCCCAAAAAAAGGTTGGAATCGTATGGTACACCATTAAAAAAGGCTATCCTCTTTTTTAGAACGACCGAATATTAATCCGAGTCAGACTAACACGAACGAAATTGTAAAAACGAGACATTTCCATGATTAACGGTGCTCCGGAGAAGAAGGAAAGTTTGATCTGTTTGAAACTCTTGACCCGTTACAAATTGTCGCGTTTTCACGATTACGCGAGTGCAGTAGATGTAATGGGCGGGTAACATGTCGCATTAGAAACGATATCTCCTTGTGTAGCCGACGGACGACGATGGAACATCGTGAAACGCGACGTAAATGTAGGACGTAATTAACACAACGCACACATCAAGAGATCCCGTTCCACGGTAAAGACGACACCGATCTATGTTAATGGAATTGCGCCCGTTTACTTAACTATTTGCAGGATTAAGCCCTTGCCCAAGGGATTAATGATGCGTCCGGCAAACAGATATATTTTTAATCACTGGGAAAGCATTATAACGATGAAAGGGTCCACCAATACGGTTGGAAAAAATCAGTGTGTACGTGACAGTGAGTTACCATATTTCTTACAGTGATTTCCAGTAATTGAACTTGCACACGAATATTCGTGGACTATTTCGTAAGTGGAGTAGGATCATTGTGCAAAATAAAGATTATTTGCATCGATATTACTAACACCAGGGGTTCGGTATCAATCTATATTTCTTCTTTGAATAATTTCGTAATTATTCATCCGATTCCGATTCCGATGAAATTTTAATATGTTGTGCAGCTACACATTCTGAACAATTTTTTACTGTTTCGATATATAATTTTTCGTATTCTTGTGAATCTTGTTAATCACAGAATTTAGTAGGATTTTTATTTATTTCAAATCTATAAACTAACGACTACCACTGAGACTAACAGTTTAGATGACTCCACTTTTTAAAAATTGGCTTAGAAAAATTGAAAATTGCATGACAAGAACAGCAGACGTTTAGAGATATTTGTGTTCCTTTTTTTTATTTTATCTATAACTTTTTCTTTGTATTTGGTCGAATCGGTTTTCTATTTCAAAGTGTATAGTTGATTTGGTTTAGAACAAACAACACGTGAAGAAGTTAGTTGATATTTGCGAAGAAATGAAAAATGGCAGTTTGCTTAATAATTGGGCGGTTGACTCGAATGAATTTGAAACTGAGATTGCTCTAAAACCAAGGAAATACGCGGAGTTTCGAGGGCTTGGAACTACGCAAGAGAGGCGAGCATACAATCAAGCAAGGTTTAAAAAGTTTTGTTGGAGAGCCGAGAGAGTTGGTGGCATTTGAATGACGAACTTTTTTTAATTGGGAAATACGCAAACAAAAGCTTACCTAAATATTCGTCGTGATAAACGAATCCGATTCAATATTACTCGCGAACACGCTGGACTACTTTTAATCTGCCTTCGAGTTTAGTGTCGAAGCACTTGGGTCAGTCATAACTTTTCTTATTTCTTCTGTTCTGCTCGAGAAAAAGTTACGAAAAAAATCACGGACGTTCTACCTAGTAACACAAACATCTATGAATTATTTCAGAATTTTTGGTTGAGAAATGGATTTTTAAATAACATATATATATTTATACTAGGGACTTATTATATTATTTCATTACATTTCTCCACTTCTTTGTTTTACGGAATTAATCGAATTGGCAAATGAGCGGCTCACTTGTAGAGATGTATTAAAACTGTTATGTACAAATTTTGCGTAACTAATTTTTCGTAGTGTTCCAGTAAATCCACTGTGGGAAATCGATTATGTACTGGGCGTTCTTAGCGACTGTTGATTGTTGCCCTCTAACGAGGCAGCGGATCAATCCCTAATGCGTAGAACGATTATTCGCATAATACGAATTAATCTCATCGACTGAAATCCTACTTAATGAGGATATTATACAGCAGATCCTCTTCACCCAATGAAACGTGGATCGACGGAAAATTTAAATATTGACTCTACGTTCTGTAATTTGCAGGAAATAATGTATAGAGCTTCGAAAAAAAATAAAAATTCAAAATAAAATTGCACTCTGTTAAACATTTTATATTGGCACTTTGCTGAAACCATTTGCAACTCACAAGACACCACCAGCCCCCACCATTTTAATAGTTCATGAAAACCTATTATTTATAACTAACAATTGCTTAACAAACTGTTTACTCGTGGAACAACAAGCTACCCATAGTAAAAGAATTTATTAAAATTATAATTTCTTTTGAAATTGTTATTTAACCCTTTGCACTCGGGGCTATTCTAAATTATTTTTTATTATTCGAAAATTAAACATTTATTCCGCCTTAAATTTTTTTATTCTGAATGATCTTTAAAAGGGTATAACCGGATAAGATCCTCAAAAATGCCCTTGTGAACCGAATTTTATCGACGATTTGTCCTTCGATAGGGCACCAAGAAAAAACATACTGTGCAAAGTTTTAACCCTGTATCTCGATCGGGAGGGTTGTTGTGGGATAAAATCGAAAAATCAATTTTTGGCCTATTTTCCCTAGTTAATGATGTTTAGAAATTCTGAGAAAAATATGACGTATGTCAAGTACCCAAATGCATACTTCACAATTGGTTTCAGATTTTTAAAGTGAAAATCCTACTTGTAAAAAATCAAAAACCTAAAAAAAATCGATTTTTCGATGATTTCTTTGTTTGATCAACGATTGAATCAATGATTTTTCAATGATTACCTTTTTTAATCGTGCACATTAATCGATCCTGGTTAAAATTTGAAATCGATTAATGCCCAACTCTGTTCTACACTGTGCGAACATGTGTAGACGAAACTTGAAATTTGTATTAAAATTTAGTTTACAAATTAGTTGCAGACAGATATATCGTAGCGAATAATAACATATATATTATTGCTTACTGTTACAGATTACAAAATGGGTTGTTTTGGGAGCAAAGACAAGTTGAGCAAAGAGGATATGGATTTCTTAAAGTCGAACACGAGATACGATGAAGCGACTATAAAGGATTGGTACAAAGGATTCAAAGTGAGTATAGTATTTTAATCATTAATGTGTTTTTTCATTATTAGAATACTTTTTGATTTTGATTTTGCAAACAACAATTCTGAGATAATTCACAGTCGTGTATACTGTTAAGTAAAACGTTCATGAATTTTTTCATAACTGTTTGTCGATCAGAACGGAAGAAATAATTCATAATGTAACCCAAATATCGAGGTTGGGGGTCCCTTCACAATTATAAACTTCCAGATTTTATTACAAATCGATTTCACAACTCTAGCTGAGACGAAGCGAATTGTTAATTATTGAAAACGGACGTGCACGCTAGACATTTAGAGTTATCCTAGTTTAATCGAGAGGACTACCGCTCGTCCTTGAACAAATCGAACCTTTTCAAGCTCGCCACTCCCATTCATTCTATCAGATTAAACTTCATGCGATGTCATTTGTCTTGCGCTTTTGAAGCAGACAGTATTGCCCCCATTACCATTTCAACGTGCTGTTCCTAAATCCTTGGGACGCTGACCACATAAAGCGATCAGGGTTTATTTGTTCCAACTCGGATTCAACATCTCCTCTCTCCAAACAATATACAAAAATCTAGATACGAGGATAGATAATAACGATTAGTTAAAAAATTTGATATCTTCAATATATACACGAAAGTTATTTGAACATACTTCGAGACAGTATTCGGAAATGATGTGGAGAGCCTAAGAGATCAATTTTTCCAAGCAACCGAAAGGTTCAACAATAATGGCGTTTCTTCGGGATTCAATTGCCAGGAGCAACGCGTTTCCATTGGAAACTCAATAAATGCTGATTCGCTTTGGTTTAATATGCCGATTCTTTCCTTTCGTCTGATTGAATCGACATCGCTATTACATAGATAGAGAATGCTGATAGATAGAAGCCGCTGAATAAAATTAATCACAGCTTTTAACATTTCAGTTAAAATCAGATGAATAGATATTCATCCGGGTAACTTACAATTTCACTGCTGATTTTATGCATCTGTGAAAATACCAAACAGGTGTATTTTAAAACGGTAAAGCATTAGAAGAATTTTAGAATACTGTAATATTATTTTCAATATATTAAATATACCAAGGTAGAAAATAAATTCCTGTTTCACTCCAAGTTTTTGCAATTCAGGTACACACAATTTTTATTTCGCATACAGATCCACTGTCTATTTATTGAATATATATTAGGTTCAAGAACTGAAAACTCCTTCCAAGAAAGCACATCTTTGGGACACCCTGTATATTTTCCCTTTTGCGCAAGCATCCTCTGTAAATCGTGCATAAACCGGTCCGCAAATAAAGTGTCTGGACGTGCTTACATAGCCTCGGGACGTTTCGCATTGATTTCCATTGAAATTATTCCAGGACAACTAGAACGAACGACAATCCGATGGGTATGGAGCATCAAACATCTCAAAGGGATTCCAATAACTCTCGTCTGTTAATCAGAGACAGTGATGACCTCGCGGTTTGTCGTTGTGAAATAAGTTTCTTTTCAGCGTGGATGAGAGGATCTGCTCACACGTATATAATGGTATCAACTTCTCCTTCGTATGTAGATTACGCTATTTTTACCTTTCTTAGAAAACTGAATTGTGTTCCCTTTGAATGCAGCAAGTTCGATTCGCAAGCCGATATTCTATAGGATTCAATGAAACTAACAGCCAATGCGTCCGTGAGTGAATCGGTATATGTTTCCAAGTCGGTGGTTCGCATACACTCCGCGGGAATACTATGACACACTATAGATAGCCATACAAATGTATCCTAGCCCTATCCTAGCCAGACCTTAGATAGATAATGCGTTTGTCGGGGACGAGTGGATCGGCCACCCCTCGCTTCCTTAAGGCACACCGGTTCTTTCATCACCAGTTTCACAATTGGCGCTACCGACCACGGCCCAAGTAGGGTTGCAATTATCCTTCGTTTTTCGGCCCTTCTCTGTTTTATTAGGCCTGGGCCACTTTCAGATTCTTTGACCTACTAGACGGGACGGTCATCATTGATGAGATCGGCCATTCTACCTACTTATTTAGAGTTTTTGAGCTGGCTAGAGCTCGGAGCGTACGTTGGACCGACTCACCTTCAGACCTGCAGGGTGCCTCGCCTGCCTGTTAGCCAGACCTTAGACAGATCTAATTCAGATCTAACCGAGACCCTTTTTTTCGTGGGGAAACCTTGTATAGGCACCTCCGCTTCCCTGGGGGGGGGGGGGGGGGGGGGGGGGGCGGAGGGAGTGTGAGACCCTCCTCGGAGTGGGAAGATAAGGCTATGCAAAAGCACCAATTTTCCCTCCCCGAGGCCAACTCACTAAAACCCCACGCCCGCCTAAGCTATTTTAGGGAAATGCCGGGATCTGGCGAGAACTCAACCGGCATTTCCCTAGCTACATGACACTCCCGGGGGAATAAGGGGATTTCACCCTCAGGTGAAATCCCTCATTCCCCGTGCCCTAACTAACTGTACCCCAAGAGGAGGGACCCTCTTGGTGTACCCATCCCTACAGCCTTCGATTGGAGCTTCCCGAACCCCCAGTTCGGTCCACCCCCAGCTGTCGGTGCCTTCGTGAGACGACGGTCTCGGGCAGTGGCCGACGACCCGCCATTTGTGCCGACTTAATTAATGTCGGCCTATCGGCGAGTCGTCGGACCACCCCGGGGGAAGTGTAACCTTCCCCTGGGGGCCTAGGTCATCTAACGGCCCAGGCCCCCACCGCCTCCGCCCCCCGGAATAGGGGCAACAATCGGCGACTCGGAGGACGGCTACCGTGCCGCCTCCGAGTCGCCAAAGGGACGAAACCCCCCGCCCCCACTAGGGGGAGGCGAACCTTGACATTGAGGGGGGTACACCCTCAACGCCCTCCCCCCTAACACCGCCCCCACCTGGGGCGCGGATGACGCCCCAGGGAACGTCCCCCGAGACGAAATCCGTCCTCTTCCGGCCACCCCCCTTGTTCTCCCCGAAACGGGGGGCGGCCTACGATTTCGCGGGGGACGTCCCCGCGCCATCCGCCTCCTCCCAGACCCAGGGTCCCTTTCCCGGGCTCTCTCGGCGGCCTCCTTCTCAGACATCACCGTCTCGCAGAAGGAGGCCACCGCCTGCCTCGACCTCTCGCTCTCGGTCAAGTGGTCGAACAAGACCGGGAGCGAGAGGTCCCAACGGTTAGGGCCTAACCTAAGCCATACAACACTATCCTAATCCTATCCTAGCCAGGCCTTAGTCAGATTTAATTCAAACCTAACCGAGACCTTAAAGGTCCGTTTAGTTTAGCCAGATCGTCACACTTCAGAATTTCGGATGCCTGTGACTGTCCGCTCAGAAATTGAAGCGCTTCAAGAGGCTCGCACAAAGGCCTATTGCCGGCGATCGTGTCAAACCCCAGGGGTTCCCAGGCTAATCCCATGAGTTCCCAGGCTAACCACAGCAGGGTTCCGAAAACTGAGATGTCCTTTAAGGTCCTTCAAGGTCTGTTTAGTTTAGCCAGATCCGGCCAGGTGCGGTCTATGCACCAATGCTTAATGATAGGGAGTCCGGCATCGGCGGTTTGACCCGACGTCTCAACAAAATTTCGTTTCGTGTCGTCCCGGACATTATTGTTTAAACAAGATCTTTTATAATAACATCACAATACCTGTTCAAAGTAAAAAAATATGTTTTTTCTTTTCAAACTCATATTTCTCAAAAACTGTGCGTCTAAAGAAAAAATGAAGACCAGATTCAGAATCAGCGCGAAAAACTTTATCAGAATCGCATAGTGAGAATTGAAAAGATTTTTGGCTGTTGGGCCGTGTTATTGAGGAAAATAGTGACGAAGACTGAATAAATCTATGTATATTATGATTCCTAGCATTCTCATTTACACCTATATAATGTCTCTCGCGTTTAAAAAGATATAATTGATTAAGAAGGGACTTAATCTCCTGATAAGAATTATTAATTAGTGTCGTAAGAAACACGACACTATATATTGTACTATTATAATGGCATAATTTCGTTTGTTTTTCAATATTTAACTATGTTTCAACCCTTCGATCATCTTGCAACTTTTGTACGTATTAGATAGGTAACATAACATTGTTGTTAAATTTTTTGAAAGTGATTACTCGAAGTTTGAAATTCCCACCCCTAAAAATTTTAAGATTGTTTTTCTACCCTTAGTAATTTGATCACAATTGTGAAAAAAATATATGTTATAAAGGACGCAAGTACGAGTATTTTCATATTGCTTTTTTTATCAGAATATCTTAATTAACAATCGAGAAAAAATGATATAGTTAAGAGTATTTACCCTCATATAATCCTTATATGAAGGGTTAGAGACTTTAAATTTTGGGGGGTTATCTTTCAACCTAAAACCATTGTTTTCCACACAATTTCAATAAAAATCCAGGGTTGGCCGATTCACCATTCTTAGTCTACTAGACCCTTTCATCGAATTCTGAGCATGGACGTACTGGGAAGTACAGCTGGCAACTCCCCCCCTAAGATTCTTGATGTACGAGTGCAGCGTCCTTTCCTTGACATGTGAATCTTCAAGTATGGAAACATTTCCTCGCACCCTTCAATGACTATTCCATTTTTAAAGAGTCGAATAGAAATGTGATCACGGTCCTGAAACGTGTGTATCCAAAGATCGTTAAAGTCGAGAACAAGAGTCAAGTTTGAGATCCTGAGTAACCACCTTAGTTGAGTGAACTGATTATAAGATGAGACGATGCAATTTATTTATCTGGTCCGTTCCCGCCGGTGGTTTGCGCCCTACTTATTTTCTATGGAGATATGGCGTAAATGCCGGAGTGCTCCGGGATGCCGCTTGTACAGCAGCCCAAACAGATTAAATGTTTATAGCTCTTAACAGCCGGAGCGAGAGTTAAAAACCGAGCGGTCCGCGAATCCGAGCTGCATTCGTGGCAGTCGGTTGTTCGAAATTGTCTTTTTTACGTTTCAACTGAAAAGCTGATGATGAGACCACGTTTTTTTGCGCGACTAACGTCATAAAGCACTTGGATACCCGAAATACGTACGACTGAATGCGATACCTTCATTTCGAACACGTACAGACGCTGTCACAGCGTGGTTTTGCATCTCTGAATCGGTTTGATTCGTTGTTGCAAAGATTTGTTACAAAAACAGGACCGCAAAATTCGCCGTAACATTTAATCCAATAACAATAACGATTAATTACATGAAAAAATAAAAAAAGCGATTTTTAAAACTTTCATTTGGTTTATTTCGATTTATTTCGGATTTTTTGGTTGGAAATCGATTTATAAAAAAGTCCAGAAATTTACAATTGTGATAGGACCCCCAACCTCGTTATGTGGGTTACATTATGATTTATTTCATCTGCTCTGCTCAACAATAATTTACAAAAAAATTCATCAACATTGTTCGTAGTAGTATACACGACTGTGAATTATTTCACAATTTTTAGTTGCAAAATCAATTAGTAAATAAATTCAGAAGTTTGAAATTGTGATAGAATCTCCGACCTCACTACTTGGATTAACTTATAATCTGTAACTTCTGTTCCACTCGACAAAAAATTTCTGGAAAAATTTATGAACATTCTACCTAATAGTGTGGATAACAGCAGTGATTTATTTCAAAAGTTTTGGTTGCAAAATCGATTTGTAAAAAAATCCAGAAATTGATAATTGTGATGGGAGCCCCAACCTCGCTATCTGGGTTACATTATGAATTATTTCTTCTGTTCTGATCGACAAACAGTTATGAAAAAATTTATGGACGTTCTACTTAATAGTATACACGACTACGAATTATTTCAGAATTCTTGATAAATACCTGAAACTGAATTCCATTCAACATAATCGCTTCATTAAACCCATAATATTCGTCCAATATCCTAATCTAGTAATCCAACATCCCCATGGGGTACAATCATACCGCTCGGATTGTACAAATTCAATTCAACAAGTTACGAGGCCCACTAACTATCCCAGCGATTCTCTGATTTCGCGTCAGATTCGTCTACTATCCTAACAGTTCCCCGATTGCATGTAATGTTCGTCTTTGCTTTCATCCAACCTCCCAGAGGTTCCTCAATCACGCATTGGGCTCGTCTGCGCTGTTCTACGGGTCATTCTATGCCGAATTGATCGCTTTTTGATATCACTTCCATGTCGATGTTGTTTTAAATGAAATATGTTGTAGTCAACAATGAAAGAAATAAATCGCAATTAGTTTTTAGTATGATCCAGATCGTGAAATTGAGGATCCTATCACAATTTTATTTTTTTTAAATCAATTTCTCAACCAAAAATTCTGAAATAATTCACAGTCGTGTATACCACTATGTAAAATGTTGAATTTTCTTGTAATTCATTGTTGTGCAGATCAGCAAAAAGAAATCATAATGTAACCCAGATAGCGAGGTTGGGAGTCCCATCACAATTATTAACTTCCGGATTTTCTAAAGAACCATATGCGGTTGAGCGATCAGAAATATGAAAGAATATGATCGAGACAAGGGGCAATAAGTAAGCATAAAAAGGGAAGAGATAAAAACAGGGAAGGAAGAAATAGTGCTTAGAATGGCGATAATAAAAGACGGAAGGAGTGTAGAATAGGTGTAGTATACAAAAGAGGGAGGGGGCTAGTGCGACGATACTAGCAAGGGGTGAGTTGATGGTGGAACACAGTGTGCAGAGGAATGAAAAGAATAGTCAAACTATGCTGAAAGACTGATGGAAGAAGTACAAAGAACTCTTAGAAACCTAGAAAGACAGGTGGAAAGTGAAAATGCCCGGAAAACCAAGTGGAACGAAAGCTGAGGGAAAACTATAGGAATTTATATGGCGGAGAGGCACATCGAAGGTTGGACACAGCTGACTAAAACAGAGTTTTGCTGGAGGAGACGGCAAACAGGAAAATGTTTCCCATGAAATTTCAAAATAGGTATAATTAACACGGATCTAAAAAATGTGTTCTCCTAACTTTCAATATAGGCCAACATAAAAAGTCGTACACATCCTTCGGTATTGTAATTCAGACCAGTTGCAATGTTTCCAAAACATAGTAAACCAATCGCAGTAGCAAACAACAAAATTGTAACCCAAAATTGTAACCAATGTAATTTTGACCCATGTCAAAATTGAAAGATCATTCTACATTAGAACCTAAATATTCGATGAATTGCTTGTTAATGGAAACTGATAATTATTATTGGAATAATTTGTTGGAGGTACCTTTTTTCTCGAGAAATCGGACTGCTGCAAGTGGACAAGAGATTTTGGATTCCAATCTGATTCTGTTTGGATTGAACGGTTCGGATAACACGGAGGAAGCATTCGACTAAATTCGGTCACGTCCGTTCAAGCCCGCCTGTTGCATAACTCCACTGAGTTTCCAGCTAGTCGCTTGATTTCGATCCGGATATTTCGGAACGACGACCAACGATATTTCGGATTTAATCAGATTGTTTTTAGACCGTACCACCTAATTATATTAAGCGAATTCGAAAGTTTTAGGTTAGGGTTAGGATAGGATTAACTTCGCCTATGCTTTCCAGCGAACTTTCTAACATTGTTAAAATTGATAGAGGTTATTTTTTATGTCCACAACATCTCCAACATTTTCAAAATCTCACACTATTTAAAAAAGTGGTAGCCAATAGTCCAGGACAAGTTACAACTGTCCAAAAGTTAGGGTGTAATCAAATTGGACAAACGTCGAGGCATTTAGAAACGCGAATTAAATAACACAAACACAAGATTTTCTTACCTTCTACCTCGACATACTGCATCAACGAGACATTCAATTGAGTTCTATTGTAAATTTGATTAAAACAA
This sequence comes from Lasioglossum vierecki, assembly GCA_028455595.1. Taxonomy (NCBI): domain Eukaryota; kingdom Metazoa; phylum Arthropoda; class Insecta; order Hymenoptera; family Halictidae; genus Lasioglossum; species Lasioglossum vierecki. Next base: position 24,169,640 of record CM052337.1, read on the forward strand.
TCTGTTCTAACTTTTCTAACAGACTATTTCGCGCTGTGATTCCTCAGGCAATCCGGTTCTTCTTTCCCTTCTGTTCCAAGGGGGGTTCCTGATCGAACTACCGATTTGTCCCTTAACTCGAACTTGCGTCAAACAAGGCTCCCAATTTAACTCTACAAAAGATTGTGGAGGATTTAAACTTTCAATGGGACCATTTCCGAGTGAGGAATTTTTCTGGAATTTCGTAGCACAACTGGAGGACTCGGTAGAGTATTGCCATTATTTGTTTGGATAGGTTAGGATAGGCTCCACAAATGTGAATTATTTCAGAATTTTTGGTTGTGCAATTGATTTAAAAAAAATTAAATTGTGATAGGATCCCGAATTTCACGATCTGGGTCAGACTACAAACGAATTGTAATTTATTTCTTCCATTGCGATCAACAAATAGTTATGAAAACATTCATGAACATTGTTCTTAGTGGTATTTATATGACTGTGAATTATTTTAGAACCAGCTTCCCCCGCCACACGTTGCTGTGGTACAGTATTTTTTAAAAACATACACATGCTGAACGTTTTTGTGATAATCTATTTCGTTCAATTCCTTTTCGCTTTTCCACGTGCAAAAACAAATCCTGACTGATTATTAACATAATTAACTTCCCGATTTTATAGGGAAATTACTGTAATGACCCCGAAAATCGAAAATCGATTTTTTAGCAGATGTCCACGTTTCATGGTCATTGGAATCATTTTAGACTATTTTTATCAAAATGTGTGTGTGTCTGCGTATATCCGTTTGTATGTTATCAAATTTTTCGTTAACGTTTTCGGAAAAAGTAACAATGCAATCAGAATGATAAATGATGCAATCGATGTGCCCCGCTGTGACTTAGAGCTGATTAGATGTTGAAGACGGATTGGTTAATGGAGCACACATGCGGAATATTAAAAGGGCCTAGCCGATTAAGATGGTCAAAACTGCCCTTACACATTTTTCAACGGCTATGGAACCATTCGAAAGCTGACCCAGAAAAACCCATCTCAGCAAAATTTCAACCCTCTATCTTGCCCGTGGGGGTAGTTACAGGGTAAAATTAATTTTGAGCTTTTTTGCGCTTTTTCGCGCATTTCCCGGTTTTAAATGCGTTCTAAAAATCTGAAAAAAATGTGACATATGTTGGATCCCAAGGAGGATTTTTGAGAATTTTTTCAGATTTTTGGGTTGCAAACTGTGGTCGTAAAAAATGAAAAACCTCAAAAAAATCGGAAAAATATTTTTTTCTCAAAAATATGAAAACATGCCATTCCAGTTTTTGATTCCCTCATTAACTACCATAACAGRCAGTGTTGTCAATTTTTATTAGATTTTTTGTTCGGCTGCATCATTGTSAAGTGAGGTGTCAGGAACAAATAATCWAAMCGAWTCCTTTTTCGACGTTTCTAAGCTTATTKAGARRAAARTTSSCATTTACTGWTTGWRWAWAATARGT
>CM052337.1:24177868-24205588 GCA_028455595.1 Lasioglossum vierecki
TAKKTAKMSTKAMWGRTGGCAKWCCAGTAACTAGCGRRWCCAGTAGGACGAAACACCTTTTTCCTTTGCTTGTAATAAATGATCGAACCCGTGCGCCGCGAATAAATACTTTATACTAATWGCGATCGTTAACTAATTAATCAATTATTAAAACCATGGCGGATAAAATTTACATTTTCAAGAGAGACATTTGTTAGTTCTGACAACGTCCCAAGGTAGACAGAGCTGTTGAACGATTAGTTCAAGCGGCGTCCTCAAGGTGGATACAACTGTCAGAAAGTCTTTCTCGCTWGTTACTGGTATGCCACCTTTCAGTATAAATACAATTTCCAAATTGCCTTCTAGCATCCCGTGTATAAGGCAAGACCCGCTAGGTAGCCTTACTGATGAGTCCTCTAGCGGGTCCAGGACGAAACACCTTTTTTCCTTTGCTTGTAATAAATGATCGAACCCGTGCGCCGCGAATAAATACTTTATTATGGACATTGAATGGCAGTGATTGACGAATTGCGCAACCTGTTATGTGAAATCAGAATTTCCTGATATTTATTGTTATTATTATAAATTACTTGTAACAAAATGCATTTTGGACCCCGGACGGGCATAGATAGGACGTTTTTTGTGGGTTTGTTTTTTTTTAGATTTATTATTGATTTGACACAACAAGTTGCGCAATCGGCGCTGGTGCACAATATGCTTGAGACTTGTCTCATTTTACTAGATAATTATGAAGAAACTTTTTAAGAAATTTGGGTGGGACTAGTTGTACTATTAGTAATTATAATATTTAACTGATGCAACCCATAGCACAATGTTTCCAATCGGAGCCATTGATACCGATTTTCGAGAAAACATTCACAATTTAGAAGTACAAAATATTACTTTACGGAGTTAAAACTGATGGGAAATGAAAAGGGGTTTATTGACGAATGAAAAACAACAAAATAACATAAGCTTACATTTCTTATGGCAAAGAAACGAACAAATAAACAAAATGTTATAGGAAAAAAAGGTTCCGATTAATAGAATTGCTGAAAGTTTCCGATTCGATTTACACTGACCAACACCAAATTTGTTAAACAATTGCAGTTGGATGATTCCTATAGAGTTTTTTGCACAGTTTTAAAAAAATTTAATTTGAAAAAGAAAATATAGTTTTCAATTTTGAACAAACATTGTTATGTTATTATAAAAGATATTGCATTGTTCTTTGCACGAATAGATTTTGTAGGCGTTCCTGAATACATTTATATACAATATTAATACATTATGAATCTTTAAATATACTTAAACAATCGTTAAAGATGGAGAGATAACATTTTTACACCAATTCGTGAGGATATTTTTCAGTTTATCTTAAAAAATAAGGGCGCAGCGTAAAATTGAACTATATCACGCAATAGAGCAAATTTTTATCTTGAGACTAATCTAAACCCAACCCTTTGAAGTTAACACGTCGACGTTTTTGTCAAACCCGAAAGCAAGATATCTTCGCCCGACCAATATCTTGTATAATAACATGACTATACGTATTTAAAGTCTAGGGGGGAAATTAAGGGAAGATTCTGAATCAGCGTAAAAAACTCTATAGGAATCCCCTAACAGTAATTGTTGAATAAATTTGGTGATGGACAGTGTAAATCGAATCGGAAACTTTCATCCAGCAGTTCTATTAATTGCAAACTTTTTTCCGTATAACATTTTGTTTATTTTCTCGTTTCTTTGTTATACTTCTTTGTTTTTCATTCTTCTAAATTGTGAATATTTTCTCTAAAATCGGTATGAAAGGCTCCGATCGGAAACATTGTGCCAGGGGTTGTAGTACCGGGCCGGGGGAGTGAGCTGACCCCGGACCCCAGGGAGGAGGTAATAAATTCCCCCCAAGGTGGCCCGGCACCCCAGGGAGGAGACCTTTTTCTGGTCTCTTGTAGTGGGGTGATGGCCACTCCCCGGAGACGAGTTCCGGGGCGTACGGAGACGCTTCCGACGACCCTCTCTTGTCGGTGTCGACGCCTTCTTGCTCTGGCTGGACCTTAGACCATATACAGGGTGTCCCAAAATTCGTGTAGTTCCCGGAAATGGGAGGTTCCTTGGGTCAATTGAAGCAACATTTTCCTTTACAAAAATGACACCGGCGGCTTTGTTTAGGAGTTATTAACGAAAAACACGGACCAATCAGAGCGCGGCTACAGCGGATTCATTCTGGCTCGGCCAATGGCGCCGCCACGCTAAACCGGACCTGTCGCTGAGTCGGACTCCGTTCGCTGTAGCCGCGCTCTGATTGGTCCGTGTTTTTCGTTAATAACTTCTAAACAAAGCCGCCGACGTCATTTTTGTAAAGAAAAATGTCGCTTCAAATGACCCAAGGAACCTCCCATTTCCGGGAAGTACACGAATTTTGGGACACCCTGTATAGAGAGAGCTAAAAGGAGGCGACCAGTTGAATTCTCGCGAGATCCTGGCGCCTCCTTATATCAGCTTAGGTGGGTGTGGGTTCGCCGCGCTTTGTTAGCCCGAGGAGGGTCTCACATAACCTAGGCTCCCGCAGGGGGCCGACTCATACGTACTGCATTTCCCCACAAAAAAGGGGTTGTAGTACCAATACTAAAATATTTAGTATTCAAGTATAGTATTTTAGCAAAATTGTAATAGTTTAAGTATTAAGCGAATATTGTGTGAATTCGGGGGGCAAATGGCTCAGTGTGCGGAGTTGTTTTACTGTCATAGGAGCACACCATCATCCTGAAAACATTATACTCAGCATTGAAATGATCGTAAAGCGCAGGAACAAAATATAGTGCACACCCACAACCAAAAGTCACAATAGAAACGTAAACTGAAAACAGTAAACACGTGTATATATACTGTCCTAAATACACTAACTTGTCCTACTTTGACCAAGCTGAACCGACACATGAAATTTCCCATTCATACGCAAGGTCGCAGGTTTCCCTCTCGAAGTAATGATAAAAATAACAGCTCAAAGGAATGGGTGGTGAATCGAAATATGAAACTTATTTTGCAACTAATTTCTGCGTTGACATTTGCGGGCCATTACTTATGATAAAAAAAATACAATGTGAATACTTCAAGTATTCACTAAATATTTACTGTTTGTACATAGAAATATTATAAAGTAGATTGCAAATCTGAATTATTCCAAAAGAAAACTGCGAAAGTAAGTAAATACATTAACTAGTAAATACATTCATTCGCTCAAGTGAATACGCGTTGTTATAAAAATAAATAAATAAATTCAGCCTTGTAATTTCGACAAAACAACCTATTGTCACATCTTGTGCTCGGCTTCGAAAGAATTCTTTCCTGTATCAAAATATTTATTAAGGGTTCGTTTCTGAATTATTAATGAAGTTAAACAAGTAAACTAAAGTTAAAAATTGTTTAGAATGAATTGTATATGAACGAGCTGTCTATAAATATAACTTTAATTACTAACTGTAAAACAAAATACTAATTCATATAACTTTGAAAATATGATCGTAAAAAGCAAAAACTATTAATTAATATATAACTTTTATTGATCCCCTCAGGGTTACAATCTATTTAACAATACTCCTACTTCCTTTCCTTTCTATTTTTTACTTATCCTAATTTAACTTACAACTAATTTAAAATAAACTTATAAATCTACTTAACATTATCTTACATCTAACTTACACTAACTATATCTAAAGATAGATAGATAGATAGATAGAGAGAGAGGGAGGGGGGGAAACGCTTATGTACAAAAGAATCCTTAAAAGTAACGTATTTACTACCCCGCCCCCCTTTCCTAGCCTTCGGACTCCCGTTTCGTAAAGACTATTAATTGTTATTATTATTTTTTATCATGGAAAATGGAAATCGTATAGGAAAAATCGAATAGATCATACAGGGTGAGTCTCGTAAAAAAAATATTGAACTTGTAAAATTTTCCTAAAAAAGAGGTCATTCGTTTCACAGATATTTTTCCTAAAAAAATGGTCATTCATTGTATTCTATTTTATATATATATTATTATTATATAAACAAATTGCGAAGCAACATTGCTCGGCGGCTTATGAACACCGCAATACCAATTCGGATTCCTATTATTACTCGCAGTTGCGGCAGTTGTCATCACCGCCGCCAGAACTGTTTCAATTCGCAATTCGCACACAGCAGCCGACATTTGCCACACTTCACACCTTCATTTCAAACATCGCATTCAAATGAGCGTTGAATTATAATGCGAATGCAAGCCGAAATTCTATCTTCCGCGCTTCTTCAACTGGTGTAGGTTAACGTCACCGTTCTTTCATTCTGAATCACATTTCGTTCTCTCTACTTTGCCTTCTTTGCATTCGTAAGCAAAAATTACTTTCTAATTTTTCATTCAGCCAGGATTTATCACTGAGAAGTGAACGCTTATTAATGGTATTAATGGACAACAGATTCCATGCATTTGTGACAAAACTGAGGGTATAGTTTAATCCTTTAGTGCCCAAATTTGTATTTAACTAAAAAGATTAAATTTTAATCATTATTTAATTCATTTATTATAATATTATTGTCAAAAGATACATGAAAACCCATTTTTTGTTATTTTCGGGTGTTGTAGAAAAAGGTACTTATAAGTATTTTATTTTTTATTTATTGATTAAAAATAAATAAAAAAATTTATTCTGCAAACTTAAGCTAAATAGAATACATAATTTTAAAAAAAGCAACAAATAAAGGCAAGACTTTTAAGTACTTTAGGCACTAAAGGGTTAAAACAGAACAACCAGGGACCAAAAGTAACAGTTATCCTAAAATTTTCTAAGATAAGAATCGTTGATAACAAGTTGGTTATTATTAAAATATTGTGAAAGCTAGGCTTCGTGAAATTAACAACAACAACCAAAACTGATAGAGGCTGTAATTCTGAAATGGTTAGGAAAGGGTTAGAATAGAGTTAGGATGGTTTCGAGACGATCAAATATCAGAAAAACGTGTTGAGGATATTATTCGAGCCAAGGGGGCCGTATGTTCTATTAAAACCATTAAGATATATTCCACTTTATACTTGATTTTGTGTTGAACGAGCAATAAACGACAATTTCCAATATTTCGCTTGAGTTCACATTAATTCGCGCACTACTTAAACGGTGGTTTCTAAAGATGTAGTGTCTGATTCTAATTTACTATTTGGTTTATTCACTTATAAGATTGTACTTTTTGGTTAGTCGAGACGAATAAGATAGAAGCTGCTAAATAAACAAAAGAAGAATACTCAAAAAATATACAGCTTAAGCTCCTTAACTGTCCTTGGTCGCCGCGCCGATACGATCACTGTCCTGTGCCTACTACTGTCATAAATCAAAAATAATGTCCGGTTACAGTCACTGTCCGCGCAGAAACTAGACGATTTTCTAACATTGTGCTGGAGTCTTTTCAAAATAAATGTTTAGAGAACCGCGTTGTTTGAGCTATTCATTGGTCGTAAAAAGATGGGGATTTTTTTATTTCTTTTTTTTTGTAAGCATGTCTGTCCATGGTAGCCAGCGTTGTTCTACAAATTGGTGAAGTTCCACATTTTCTGATTGAAGCACGGGACCCTTAAAAGCATCCGGGGCCCTACGTGGCCGCTTACCGCTTAATCCGTCTTAGAAGTCTTTAGGCGAAACGGCAGCAGCGATGCCAAGTGCTGGTGCTAACTGATGATGACAGAAGTTGGCCAGAGGGGGGTCAGCCCGTTGGTAGGGTCAATATGAGAAGTGGAGACACTCCAGAGGTCAGGAAGAGCAAAGAGCCGGCTCGCTCTCGACTCCGTTCTATGAGACCCTCTCCTCGTTTGTCTACCTCAGGCGTCAGGCGACCTAGTTGTGCTCCATTGTACCTATAACGGCGATGCGCTTCAAATCCCCTGTGTACCTGACGTAAGAGGATTTACAGTACCTGAAAATCACCATGTCGCCGCAATCACGACCTTATTACCTTTTTAAATCGCGTGCATTTGCGGGATCCGCCTATTCCAAAGGAGCTTTTCTTCCTTTCGGTCACACCGAAAAACCGGACCATTTCGCTCGCGATACCTTGCAAATTCAACCACCGGAAACTGTATACAGGGTGCGCCGGAAATACATATAATAAAATCGTGGCTGAACGTAGAAAGCTGGGCCATCAGTTTGGAGCTAAGTTTGAGCCATTAGACGCAGCGTTTCTTCGGGAAGGTTTAGGAGCAATCCGCATTCAAAAAAGCCCATTCGTTCAAAAGTAGTGACGTTATTAGTGAGCAAAGACAACTTTTTCGCCCCCTTTTGAGCACGTTTCTTCTCATAACTTTTGACTGGTAGCAGCTATATACGATTTGAGGAGCTCGTTGGATTCAGCTCGCCAAATTCTTTCCAATGACCCCTGAATCTGAAGAAGTTATTACACAAAAAATGGTCGTAGCTCTTGAACTTTTTTGTTCACCGAATTTTTAAACAGCTGTAGCCTCTTGACGGTAGGTTGTAGGGAATTTAATTATGTTAATAATCAACCATGATTTGTTATTGCGCGTGGACAAAGCCGTGGATACAGCTAATGTACAAATAAATCACTGCATTTTCAAACTCGATTTTCAAAAAAGAAATAAAAATCGTGTTGTTGTGTTGTATGCGTTGTTGAAGTGCGATCGTAATCTTCTATTGCAGGAGTTTCTGCTAGCTATCGACGTGACGTCTAGTGGAACGCCAGAAGAAAAACTGAAATGGGCTTTCCGTATGTATGACGTTGATGGAAATGGTGTCATCGATATACAAGAAATGACCAAAATTGTGCAGGTATATACAATTTACAGTGTGTACATTGACGAAAATATAAATTTTATTAAACAATTTTTTTTTTAATAGTGTACATAGTGTACACTCGCGAATAGGAATGCATATTATCTTTCTCCATAGTTCCCTGCTTGTTTCGATCCAAAATCTAGTTCCTTCATAGCTCCCTGCATGTTTCGAGCTCAAAATCTCGTTAGATTCTAGTTCCTTCATAGTTCCCTGCATGTTTCGGGCCCAAAATCTAATTAGATTCTAGTTCCGTGCACCGGTCGACCCAAAATCTCGTTCCTTCATAGTTTCCTGAATGTTTCAGTTCAAACTCTAGTTGGATTCTAGGTCCTACATAGTCCCTTCAAAAGGGTATCCTATCCCCTTAATCAATCTTATTGCTTTCTGTTTCCAGGCAATATATGACATGCTCGGCGCCTGTTCCAACAACAAACCGACAGACACCGCAGAAGAAAGAGCTAACAGCATCTTCGCGAAAATGGACGAGAACAACGACGGCGAGCTGACCGAGGACGAGTTTTTAAAGGGCTGCCTCCAAGACGAGGAACTGTCGAAGCTGCTGGCCCCATAATTCCCACACCATTGGACCAGACATCTCTGCGATGTCCCACTGTCGGAGGACACTCGAGCAGCACTAAACGGCCGAGCAACATCCTCGAGAAAGATCTCGAGCACGTCCACACCTTGCGTACGAGACCACTCTCTCGGTACGAGATTCTGGAAAGAGACATGGCGGTTACCGTTGAGCTCGTGGAGGATTCGTCTGGACGCATGGCTTCCGGACACGCGTGGCCGACGACAGGCAAAGTCGTCCCCTTCTTGAAACAAAACGAAAGCTGATTCTTGACATGGGACCGCCGAATCACGTAACCTCCCGCCAAAGACTCTCGCAATTCGATCGTGATCGACAAACAGAGAGGTGGTACGTACGCGAACCCGAGCAACCTCGTAAGTCGCCGGCTTATCTCGAGGATACCGAACGAGCGGCGAGTCGATCGAGAAACGGTGCACTAACACTCCGAACGTCAATGAAACCCACACACACAGATACACACACACGAACACACCAAAGATAAACGCTTTTACGTTACACTAGTTACATTAGCACATCGGATCAAACAGTTCGATGAAATCGGTGTTTAAACGTAACTGGTAGACGTAATTCGACGGGATTTTTCAATGTTTCGAGATCGATCAACGAAGGCACATTTCATTTCGTCGGAACGACAAGGCCGCTAGGATGTTCCATGGGTATATGATAACACAACGAATCGCATGGAGGGAAATATGTGGGGGAGACCCGTCGGTATCGTAAAACCTTCCGTCGTTGTGTACGTTCGTTTCCATGCTTGTCCGAATGACGAACACGTTAGTGTTTCACCGGAAAAACACGGTACGCAATGGGTTCCACAGTCCCCCCTCCCCTAACCAGATGTTACCATTGTGCTTGCGTATTTGATTTAATCGATCATGCACGTGCAAGACTCTTTTTTACGTAATGCACAGTGTCACGTTGTATAGGATACAATCAATTTATATACATTACTTGTTAAATTATAAATGTTATCGATTGCGGAATAGTACCATACACACAATGTGCCCGTGGCTGATCATCGAAGGTGATCTCGCAACGTCGCATCGGATTCAATATTCCATGATAGGGGAACCAAAGATTTGTTGTACCAATGTATGTATATGACTCGAAGTTGAAACGACCATGTGGAACTTGAGAAATTTCAAGCTTGATAAACACAAAAAATAGTAGCACCCAACGGCGTCTTTTTCAATTTACTCGTACATCGAACATTGGGTCGCTGGGACAGTGGCGAATCGAGACAAGCGAGAGTTCTAAGGCCCTAAGGAAATTCAAAAGTCTTCGAGGAAAGAATTAGACACTCAAAAGAATTAAGATACTCTCACCTCTGCAAACACAAAAACTTTCTATGGTCATAACTCCGGCCAAAATTGTTGTATCGATTTCGCTTAAGAATGGTTCGAAGGTAAACATTTTCTGATCTAAGCGGTCGCTTAGTCCGCTTACCGCTTAATCCGCCACTGGTCAAACTATTACCGAATCTGTTGATATTCCGTTTTCTACATTTCTTCACTAATTGATTTCTACGTTACCAGCCAAGGCAACAAGACCGAAGAGTACGTCTTTCCTTGGTATTTCGTTTGAAAACGGCGTCGAACATTTAATTATGAGCGACGTTACCGTCGCTCGTGACGTCCTTTCGGAAAAGAAATAGAGGACCGGTGTCTATTAGCGATAACGCTCGGCCGAACGCTTATCATTACTCGGTCAATACAGTAGAAAAGTAATTTCCTCTCTTGAGCAAAGATCGTCGTTAGAGTACATGAAATATTGTGACTTTATTAGATCGATTTCTTCTAGACTATCCTCTCGCTAAGACATTTTCGAGAGGCTCGTAGTGTTGATATCGATAGTCGAACGTGACACGGCGATTTACGTGCCGGCGTGCACACGAAGTACTTGTGAAACGCTTACATTATACACATACGTAGTTCTATGGATGTATCAAAACGTGCGTGCATAATTTCAGGGCATATGAGGGTTCGTTCAAACTGTTGAGGCAAGCCACAGCACTCCCTGGGTGTAGGGGGGTCTAGAGGGGAGTACAAACGCTCCCATAAGTCGCTTCCCTAGTTTAAACCCACCTTAATTCAGTGCTGGACACGGTAGCGGCCCTTCGAATACTCGCATGCCTAACCAACCCCTCTTTCGTGCACCGAGCATCTTCGTCATTTTCTCTGGTGTCTTCGTTACCCCTCCACCTGTGTAGCTAGTCGCAGGTCCTATCTGTTTGTTTAAGGGCGGTGGAGAAATGTTCTTACACATACTCACACCTCAGATGATGGTTGGAGGGGGTAGTGTGAGACTCAGGTGTCCACTAAGACGGAAATTGGAGGGATTATATGGCCTTATCTCTCTCGCACACCCGCTAAAGCCCGGGGCCTTTATGCGACCCTTTACTCTCCTTTCCTCCATTAGAAATCTTCAGCGGAGTATATATATACCAACTCTTACCCACGAGCCTGTTCTTGGCATTACTGTCTTTGTCGCTCCTGCGAGTGACTTATCTCCCTCTCTGTGTCACAGCTATGTAGGCGAGACAAGGATCACTCTCAGTGGGTACCGAGGTTATAAACTCCACACCCACCTAAGCTAAGTGGGAGATGCCTGGATCTCGCGAGAACTCAACAGGAGACACCCCCCGGCATCATGCGATACCCGGGGGAAGTGAAGCCTCCACTACTGCCTACGCTAACCGCCTCCCCATCCCTGAAGCCTTCAGATTGAGCTTCCCGAACCCCAGCTCGGTTAACCCACAACTCCCGGTTCCCTCATGCCCCGCCCGAAGCGGGTGATCTGAAGGTCCCCACCTCGGCCAGGGCAAGAGGGCACCGACACCAAAAGGGAGAAGGTCGTAAAAGCGTATTTGGGTGCCTCGCCGCACCCTGCCCCATCCCACCCTATCCCCTCGCGTTCCCTCCAAAGATCGACTCCGGGGGTGGCCGACACCCCACCGATACTTAAGTCTAGGGACCGTCCCGGGAGGAGTAACACTCCCTGGGGGCGGGGTCAGCTCATCCCCCATTCTCCACCCCTGGGACGGGGACCTTTTAATCTATACTATCCCTAACCTAACTCACTCCCCATTTTCTCAAACCACAATTAGGGCGAAAATACGTAGCGAAAACTGGTCTTCTAACCTACCGTAACCCACTCCCCCCTTTCTCAAATCAATCAGGGCGAAGATGCGCAGCGAAAAATGATCTTCACTCGGGTCTATACACTCGTGAGACAGAGTATCGACCACCTCTACTGCTAGATGTCAGCCTAATCAGAGTTGTTGTTCGCGACTTTTGAGCCCATCTAACACTCGCAGAGCTGTTGCGATCATGTTCGACTCTGACTACTTCGGTCCTGAAATTATAGTCACAGTTTTTGATAAATCCTCTGTATATTAGTCTAGATACATATCATCGCCTCCTCTTGACAAAAAAAAGTAAATCGAAGCAATAACTTCTACTTTCCTTCTTCTGACTTCACTCCTTCCGACGCGCTTCGATCAAACTTTCCACTGTATCCAGCCAATTTTAAAACGAGAAAGTACCCTACTAATTCACGCAATACTTCGCGCATAATGCGCACCTTGTTCTTGCGCAAATATCCATCTCTTAAATCTATTCTAATAAGAAGTGTATATACATATACAAATAAATATACATAATATATATATATATATATTACGTGTAGGAGGAAGAAAACTTATTATTTTTTCGCTACGGTTTTTGTAAATCGATCATGTTTGCTGTTTTAAAAAAAACATCTAACAGTGTTGGCTTTCCTTTGGGATTAAGGAAAATCAGGAAAGAACAAACGTTGCTTCCTATTCTTGTTTGTTGATCGCGAGTAGGCTAACGACGACAACCAATGGCCTAAAAATCATCGCGACGCTAACAGAGAGTAAACGAAATGACGAGAATACAATTTCAACCGTCTTTCCGCCGACGTTCGTTCGTACTCATTCCAAGACCAAGATTCATTGTTACGTTCCACCATGTTACTGGTTAACTAATACTCGGTCCGTAATCTATCGCACGATTTTGAACAAATTTAATGAAAACGCAGAGCAGAGCGGGTGTCGTGACTCTTCGAGAATTGAAAGTGCAGCAATGACAATCGAAATAATAAGTTTCCTTGGTGAAAGAGTCGACGAATTTTATAAAGCTTATAGAGAAACCTAAAGTGCATTATATCCTACGGAAGGCATTGTTTCGTCTTAGTTCATCATTTTGTGTGACATTCAAGAGAAACACGATTGGGTCACGAGGATACTCTTCAGGCCTAGTGGTGTCAAAATCGTGGAACTCCCCCCCCCCCCCCCCGCTGGCTCAGCCGGCACGACCCCCCCACTCTAACATACCATAAGCCCTTTGGGGGGGCCCTGGACCTTTTATAGGGGTTTAAATGTCAAGTTCTTCAAGCACTAGCTGCACCCAGTGGCGGCTCAAATCAAGAGTAGGCCCTAAACGGTAGAAGTATCGGATCCCTCCAACTCAAATTAAAAATAGAAGTTGCAAGAAAACTCTTCTACATTGAATTTTGATGTAAAAAATGAATGCTGCGAATTCGGGGCGCTATGGTATCCCGGGGCCCAGTGGCGGCTCAAGTCAAAATGAGACGCCAAGCTGCAAAAATTTTAGGGACCTCGAACTCAAATTAGAAATAGAATTTGCAAGAAAACTCTTCTAAATTGAATTTCGTTGTAAAAAAATATGAAAGCTACGAACTCGGGGGCCCTATGGTATCGCCGGGGCCCAGTGGCGACTCAAGTTAAGTGGGTGCCCAAAGCTGCAAAAATTTTAGGGGACTCTAACTCAAGTTAGAGGTAGAAGTTGCAAGAAAACTCTTTTATAATTATTAACAAACAAGAACAGTAATAATAGTATCTTATACCGCTACGCAGCAAATAAATTTCTTTGAAATTCGGGGCCCTATGGTATCCCGGGGCTATTAGAGATCCGTCACTGGCTGTATCCGCGACTTTGTCCGCGTGCAACAACAAATCCTGAAAACGACGAGAACAGTGCTTTTAACAATTAATTAATTACATTCTTATTTTGTTGATGATTAATATATCGTGATGCAACTCTCAACAAACAAGAAACACCCACACAAAACTGTTTTTCCATTTTGCTTCACAAGGTGTAACGTTAAATACCAATTCGAAGAATGTTTATGAAGTCGGCTCGTTTCAAGAAAATGAAAAAAAACTGTTATCGTTCATGTGTAGTTACGCTAAAAGATAAAATGTATTCACCGATCTTCATAGGGGTCCGCTACGAATACCACGGTGAAGGGGGTGTCGAAGTCAATTTAGACGAGAAATTTTAACGGAACAAGGTAAAAAGCGACAAAGCTAATTAGCAGTGCTAATGAGAAATTTAACTACTTATGCTATTCCTGCAGTTTATGCAATTTTATATTTTTCTACGCCACTCGTTCTATCGTCCTCTCTCCAGCTCTCCTCAATTGCAAATACTTGTCACACTATTCAGACAGTGTTGACGTTAGACTGCGGATCTTCATGCAAAATCAAAATTCTCACACCCGCACAGACCTTTCTTCTCCTCTTTAACAATCTTTATACGTCGAAGAAGATCTACTATTGAATTCTACGAAATCTTTCAACGAATGCATCAAACCCGCAGTCTAGCTATAATAACCGAGACATCTGCAGCGAAGTCAATGAAAAAATCGTCTGTGACTATTTGCTTGCTTGCTACATCCAAAGAAATTTCTCCTTCTTACTAGAGATCGTGATTCTGAACTATATTAACAATGATTATTGCACAATTGTATTTTTAAAAAGAATCCTTCCCTCCTGGGGAAGGGGCAGGGTTGTGTAGGACTCACCTGGTCAGAAGGGTCGAAGCCTACACCCTAAAATACCCACGATGACCTCCATGAGCTAATTAAGAGTGGGCGGGATCTCGTGAACACAAATGCGGACGTCCACGCCCACTACCGGCAGCTACGCCCCATTCCCCGGGGAAAAGGAACTCCACCCAAATAAAGCTACTCTATTGGACCCCGTGCGGGTCACCCATATGGTCTAACCCCCCCCCCCTCCCCGATTAGGTGGGGTACAGAACCCCATGGAGGTGCCCACCCAGCCGAGGGAGGAGGTATCCACACGCGTCACTTCCCTCCCACTTTCCCACATCCTGAATCGTCCACCACAAGTGGGAGGTGACCAGCCAATCGCGATGAAGGAGCCTCGCAAAGTGTATAGCCGAATAAGACAGTCAAAAATGCCCTTGAACAGAATTGTATCGGCGATGCGTCATTCGATAAGTTATTTCAATCCTGTATCTCGATCAGGAGGGTAGTTATGGAGTAAAATCGAAAAATCAGTTTTTGGCCTATTTTCCTTAGTTAATTATGTTTAGAAATTCTGAGAAAAATCTGGTATATGCCAAGTACCCAAATGCATACTTCGCAATTGGTTTCAGATTTTTAAATTGAAAATCGAGCTTGTAAAAAATCAAAAACCTCAAAAAAATAGAAAAAATGCAGATTTTACATGGAAGTTCTAGATTGGCAAGATTTATGTTTTTACAGTAGCGATATATTGTTACAGCTATTATTCAAGAATTTTTTCAAATTTTTTGTTTTGGTGCGCAGTTGTTAAAAAAAATAAAAACCGATTTTTTCGATGTTTTTTTCGCGAAGAACTAAGCTAACCTTAAAATTATTACGTTCTATTTATTTTGTAAGTCTATCCGACACTGATAAACCTTGGACATTTCTCAAAAGTAATTAAACAATGAAATCGGCTTGATTAGTATTTTTACTATGTCAGCGTGTTACATCTGAAAGTATTAATCAGAAACTGGACAGCTCGGTTGGCTCAGCGCTTTAGGTGTTCGACTGTGGACCTGCTTACATTTTACCAGGATTGCGCTCGGCATATAAATATACTTTTATTTCACTTAATTAATTCTTTTTTTGATGTCTAACTATGTAATAATCAATGGTATTTTTGTTGCTTTCCTTTAGCAGCAATATTTAAATATTTCAATGTAAAATTCGCACAAGAAAAATTTTGGAGGAATTACATTGAAATATTTTTAAAATATTTAAATATTAGTTCTAAACGAAATCAACAAAAATACTAATCGAATGACGCATCGCCGATACAATTCTGTTCAAGGGCATTTTTGACTATCTTATCCGACTATACCCTTTGTAAAAATTCAATGTTTATACGATTTCTTCTTCCCTAATTACCGATTGCTATAAAATAAACGAAATCAGCATCGCTGGATCAGCGTTTCCAACAAGTAAAGTCGATTCGTTCGTTGACTCTGCCAAAAAGATAACACTATCCCCATCACTATACTATTCTAGTCTTTATGGCACGTGTAGATACATTTATCGCGGCATCTATGCGACATAGATCGGTAGGCTGCGGCGTTTATGCGAGAGCATGTTCGGCCATTGACTACAATAAAAATATAGAACGTAGAACGACTCCGTAAACTCCGCAGCTTATTCTAGACAATACTATATTACTATATCTATTCTTGATCTGCTCCTATCCTTTTTCCAAACCCTTGCCCTCCAACATATTTTCACACTGCTTACTAATCAGTCGATAAATCACGAACTACCTTACCTACAGTCGTAACATGTTTACGGAAATGATATTCTTCGAAGGAAAAGGAATAACACCCTTTCAACGGAAGCAGATATGCAAGCAATTCTTGAGAACCGTGAATAATTATTTACGAACGGTTTTAACGATTCGATTGTCTAATCGCATGACAGTTCGATCTTACTTAGAGACTTACTTTGTCCCTTGATTTTCAACCACGAGAACTATGAATGGGTGGGTAGCTTCAATGTCAATAAAAAGAATCAATTAAATATACATATAGTCACACATATCTGCACAGGGTGCCCGAAAAAAGTTGTACATCCTTGAGAGTGATTCCTCAGACAATTTGAAGCATCTTTTTCCTTTACAAAAGTTGCTTCAAATCATCCGAGGAATCGCTTTCAAGGTTGTACAACTTTTTCGGGCACCCTGTATATATATATACGTGTGTGTGTACAATTGATGTGTATACATAGAAAAGAAACGTTCAATGAAATTGAACGAGAATCGTAGGTCGGATTCTGCAAAGTAATAAATTTATTAGAAATCCCGACGAGAGATCCGAGAAATAGCAGAGACTGTTTCAACTTACAGGCCTCGTTATCTCGTCGATTGAAAAATTCCGTGTGATTAACCAGAAAACTTTCGAGAGCAGCTCTCCCTCGCAAAAAAAAGAAAGAATAGCACACTCACGCACGTGTTAGTGTAAAGCATTTTGTACTTTCTGCGGCGCCGACTTTACTCGCGGGACGCGTCGTTTGACAATTATACACACGAACACATACGCACTAAAACCCCTCCCCCTCCATCAAGCACTGTACGATGGATAGCAGTGCCGGATTAAGTCAGCACAGGGCCCCTGACAAAAATTACCAGGAGGGCCCAGTTTATTGCACGATAATATAATAAAACACGATGAACGACCCTTCTCTTTTTTTAAGCAACGATATATCTGTGTCGACCAAATTTTACAAGGTCAATTTTCTGCTGCAAGCGGGGGAAGCGCGGGTCCATTTGCTTCGGGGCCTTAATCCGGCACTGATGGATAGGATCATGTGTCGAGTGTCTATTTCGTTTCTTCGTCACAGGACTAAAATACATGTGTACGTATTTTAAATAACGCGCGTCACGATATTACTTGTTTACAACAATACGAGGATGGCAAATACGGAAACAACAATTATTATTTTTGAAACTAATATTTTGTTTTCGCAGAACGTCCCAAATATCGTTTATGCTGTCTATTGTACTGTGTACAGTGTGACTTTAATCTATCTCTTCACTCGTACCAACGAACCACTTCCAGTAACACCAAATAAAATTACGTTTATCCATTGAAATGTGTTCCATAAATTTTTTTAATGCGAACGAGATTTATTATCTTTGCGCTATCGATTGTCGCAGTGCACAACTATTTCGTGGCAACGTTGTATGGATCGCGAGTGCAAGATACTTCCTCGTCGAGAATGCATTATGAACGATTCGAATACAGAAATTAACATTTCGAGAATATAAAAATCGAATACAAATATATGTATAAGATCTTGCGAAAGTGTTTAACGCGTCGAACTTGAACTATTCGAGTCTGGAAGAGTATGCAGAAAGTCTAAACACAAGTTTACAATCGAAATTATGTACGAACCAGAGTCGCCGGATTAGGGGCGTTCACTCAAGTGGAGGGGAAGAAGCTACCCCCTCTCTGCCAGTGATATCGTGACTCATGCACGTCACGTGACTGGTGAAAATTTCGGGGCCCTCCAAATCAAATTAGAAATTACAATAACTTCCCTATAGAATCGGGAAGTTAAAAATAGAAGTTGCAAGAAATCCCTCATAAACTTAATTTATCGTAAAAAAAAATTAATACTGCGAATTCGGGGCCCTTATGGTATCCTGGGGCCTAGTGGCGGCTCAAGTCAACTGGAGGCCCCAAGTAGTAAAAACTTTGGAGCCCTCAAATTCAAGTTACAGATAGAAGTTTCAAGGAAGCTCTGCTAAACTTATTAACAAAAACGAAAAGTAATGAAAATATTTCATACCGTTGCACATTAAATAAATTTCTCTGAAATTCGGGGCCCTATGGTATTCAGGGGCCCCACGTTGCCCCGACTTTAAAACTGTATAACTTTTTCATGATCGGACCAAACGATCTCACATTTTTTAACAATTATAAGAATTGATTTACCAAATGTGATGTAAAAATTTCAAAAATTGCAATTGCTAAGAATTACGTGAGAAAATAAAAGAGCCACCATAAGTACGAATACAAAATTGATATAATACCTCATACGATAGTTAAATGTTCAGTAATTGATTAGAGCCCCAAATATTTGATAATGTAAACAATATTTTAAACAGTCGTCTGTATATTAATTTTTACTGGCGACTTTGAGTCCACCATTCAAGTGCTGAAGTTTAATTTGGCGACTCTGGTACAAACCTCAAAAGCGTTTACAAGTATGTATAATTAGTTTCCTGCGCAATTTGGTGATTGAAATAATTGGATTATGTAAATACTTTTACACCGCACTGTAATGTACTGAAAAATGTCCTTTAATGTCCAGTGCCTACCTCCTCCACTCTCATGTTATCCTTCTCTACGTGCAGATCTCTATTGAAGAAAAAATAGTGTCCAGATACGATTATTGTCCGTATAGAACATGGCTATTGGACAGTAAAGGAGCTTTCACTATATACCGTTCCGTTTGAGATGTGCACCATAAATTAGGATCGTTTGCGTGTGTCGCGACTTACAAACACATGAGAAAGTACGACCGAAATTGTAACACACATTGCATCGAGCGCAACTCTACCTGAAAATAATTAATCCATTTTCTTCCAAACACGGTGATAAAACAAAACAATAACCTAAAATGTATTCAGATTTTCGTTAATGTAAGAATCAACTGAAAGACATATTAACTCCACTCGTTGATGGCAGTCGTCAATTCTCAATCCTTGGACCGCAACTGAAAGTATTTGAACCGACTTGAAGCAATTTTAACTCGAAAATTAAATATTTCTTCCAACCTGGAATATTTCCATTCGCCATGATTTTATAAATTTCATGGATATGAAATTGGTGTGATACCTCAAAATACCTAAATATTTCGTAATTAATTAGACACCAATATATTTAATGACGAAAACAATGTTTTGAATGATGATACAGCATTTTTTAGTGGTCATTCTGTACCACCACTCTGCTAAGAGTTAGAATATTCAAGATACACGATTTCTCCTCTATTTAAATAATTAAGGGAAGATAGAACATTCGATTCCACTTGTAATTCTCTCAATCGATGCGGAAAATTTTTCGATTTCGCACAAAGGGGGTGGTTGAAACGATGACGGTGCATTCTGGAGTGTCAGGCGTTCGATTGATTTATATTGTTTCATAAATAACGTACGCGCACACACACACACAGTACATTCGTGACGCGCTTACGTGCATGTATATGTGTATAGAGACTGCGTCTCGTGCCCTTTACACTGTTACACGATCAGCACCAAGAAATTATACATAGAAGCGAATGTTCCCCTGCAGGACGGGAATCGAATGAAAAGGTGTCCATTCACGGTCCAGCATATTGCGCAACATTATTGACCGGCAGTGATTGACGAATTATGCAAACTGTTGTGCGAAAGCAAAATTTCCTGATATTTATTGTTATTGCTAGTTGACCCGACAGACGCTGTCCTGTCCAATTTCAATAGAGAAAAGCACTTTCATTTTTTTCTCGAATTTTCCATTCTTCCGGGAAACATTTCCGATTTTTCTTTCCCGGGAAACCTTATTCGGACTATTACGAACATTCTTTTAAAAAGAATTAGTCAAATCGGTCCACCCGTTCTCAAGTGATGCGCTTATAGACGAACAGCATTTAATTTTTACTTATATAGATAACAGATAATAAAAATGAAAATAAATCAGAAACCAGTCTTTTTGTCAAAGTTATAATGGCTGAATTGTTATCGTAGGATCTCTCACGCAACAATTCGCGAAGACCAATGTAAAAATCGCTCGCTCCAAGACCGCGGCAGCGGGTAACGTGCGTCTCGCATTAGAACATTACTTTCTCTGGCCGCCCCCGCCTCCAAAACTTTCTGATATTTATTATTATTATAAATTATTACGAAATAACGTGAAAATAAGGACTTTGGGCCCCGGATCGGCATGGATTGGACTTTTTAACCGATTTCGAAAACGTTGGACGTGTTTTTTTAGGAGGGTCAGTTTTTTTAGGAAGTAGATTGATCGCTTCTGAACTCCGCGATATTAAAGTGTCAGTTTGGGTAGAAAATATGTTCCTGAAAATAACCCCTGAATAAAAAATAAAATTGTGATAGGATAACCCAATCTCACTATCTAGATTAATGTCACACATGAATTATGTTGTATTTCTTCTGTTCTGGCCAACCAAAATTCTAAAATAACTCATGGACGTTCTACTTAATAGTATACACTACTACGAATTATTTCAGAATTCTTGATTGGAAAATCAATCTTTAAAAAATAAAATT
The DNA here is from genome assembly GCA_028455595.1 of Lasioglossum vierecki. Classification (NCBI taxonomy): domain Eukaryota; kingdom Metazoa; phylum Arthropoda; class Insecta; order Hymenoptera; family Halictidae; genus Lasioglossum; species Lasioglossum vierecki. Next base: position 24,197,379 of record CM052337.1, read on the forward strand.
GTGATAGGATCTCCAACCTCGTTACTTGGGTTAACTTATAGTCTGTATTTTCTGTTCTGCTAAAAAAAAGTTATGAAAAAATTCATGAACATTCTACCTAATAGCGTGGATAACAGTGATTTATTTCAGAATTTTTAGTTGCGAAATTGATTTACAAAAAAATCCGGAAGTTGACAATTGTGATGGGACTCTCCTAACCTAGCCATCTGGGTTACATTTTGAATTATTTCTTCTGTTCTGATCGACAGTGTTATGAAAAAATTCATGGACGTTCCACTTAATAGTATACACGACTATGAATTATTTCCGAATTCTTGATTGGAAAATCAATCTTTAAGAAATAAAATTGTGATAGGATAACCCAATCTCACTATCAAGGTTAATGTGACACACGAATTATGTTTTATTTCTGATTTGACACAACAAGTTGCGCAATAGGCGGTGTTGCGCAATATGCTTGACCGTGAATGGACCCCTCAAGCGGCGAATAATCCGTGTATGCGAACGCGCCTTACGAGAACCATCTGCGGCCAATCGTAGAACGGTTTGTAATCGCGTGTCCTATCGGTGAAACGAATTTCATAGCTCACCGTGAAACGCGAGCGACGCGAGGCGACGATGCGATCACACGTTGTTATCTCTTTATAATCAGTCGGCGGAACGTCAGTGTCGCGTACGCACAACAACAATTGTTTACGTTCGGTTCGGCCGGTGATCGATCTGTTAGACTGCGGACGTTTATGAGATTCTCGAATTTTCCCAGACGGAATTCAACAAATCGATTAAAATCCTACGAAATTCTGTCGCGTTCGATATCCGAGGATCTTTTTAAAAATTTCGGAAAAGCCGTGATCGCATAAAGATCCGCAGTCCGGGTTGCGAAACGTGTCACGTTTTCGTGCGAAAGCGTTCGGTGTGTCGTTCGAAGAGATGCTAAACGGAGTGCGACGGTTTCAACAGGAATTTTCAATTAAGGATCGAACAGTGACTGTTACGTTTCCCTCCCCCCTTAACTCTTTGTAGTTGAGAGTACGGCTCGTGAAATTTCTGGCCCCGTAGAAACGCATTTCGAAGCTCGTGGAGAAGAATTCGACGAGATTCTTCCGCGAAGGGTTCGTCAGATTCCCGGACCTCTGGACGTATAAGTGCGTACGCGTGCCTGCGAACAATAGTGCGTACGTAGGACAGAATTGCGCGAGACTTATTGATAATTCCGATTAAGCAATCAAAAAATGGTCTGATATTTTGTTCGTGAGTCACGCATGACGAGGAAACCCGCATCTATCATCATTAATAATATTATTATTATTATAATAAATCTCAGTATGCTCTAAATGTATTATCATTGTTCTACAGTAGTCATTATTATTGCTATCATTATTGTTATTATAATTACTATTTTCACTGTTACAGTAAACGCCCGTTTATTGTCCGGGTGGGCACGATCACTGTTGACTGGCTACCCACTCCATTACCTGCTAACGCGATACGTATTTATCCTTCTCATAAATCAAAAAAAAAAGAAAATAGTGTCCGGCTACGATCCCTTTCCCTGCAAAACACCGCAGTCGGAGACTGAACGGGCGTTTACCGTGGCATTATGATTTCAAGTTATCGCGATTGTACTGTTATCGCATCTTCTCACGTCTCCATTATTCTTTGGTCTTTATTTTCTCGCTGTCACCAGGACTATTATCAATTATTAACCTATTATTACTTCTGTTACAGTAGCGTGAATGTGTGTGAGTGTAGACGTGTACATGTTGACTTTACGGTAAGCTGAATCGGACTTCTTACGATCGACGACACCGTCGGAATTGAACGCGTAAACGTGAAGCCGTTTGCTTTTTTTTAACAAAATAGAGCCGCAGGACTTTGGATTCCAACTAGAGGCGTGCGAGTAAAATATCTAGTCTCTATCCTCGATCAGGAACCAGATAGCACAGAGACATCTTAAAAACATCTTAAATGCGCTTGCTGTCGGACATTCAAGATATTTCATGGATGTCTTGAATGTCCTCCGAACATTTTCCGAACGGCCTATGAAAGTCTTCTCAACGGCTTGTGTTACAAAGCCATACGTTCTAAAAACATCCCAAGAATATCCAATAATACGTCTAAAAAACGATTTCTAGACGTCTAATGGATATTCTTGGGACGTCTGTAGAACGTAGGGGTTTGTAACACAAGCCGTTGAGAAGACTTTTGTAGGCCGTTCGGAATACGTTTGTAGGACATTCGAGATGTCTTGAATATATATACAATAATAAAGTTTAATTATAGGAAATATGCAATATATGAATCAACTCGCACAATATATATGGTTAATTAAAAACGAAAAAGCTCTATTAATAATCCACATAATAAGTGAATAGGAGAAATAATTCATACCTTAACGCATGCTTTTCATTTATTTATCATTTATTATAACAATTTTTATTGATATTTATTGTTACTTTATTTTTAATTGTATCCCCAGAAGTTACAAGAATTCGTTGATAAGATGGAAATTAAAAAGATTAACTACTTCCTTACTTTCTGTATAAATGAAAATATATGTCGTAGATTTAAGAGCGTGTTAAGATTTAATTAACATTTTTGGACCTGTAAGACTCTTTATGTACGTCCCACAGAGGTCTGGAATAAAACGTCTTCCAAACTCCTTGAAAAAGTAGTCTTTAAAACGTCTTGTTTCATATGTTAAACCAACGTCCCGGAAAAAACATCTTCAAGACGTTTTTAAGACGTCCTTCTAGGATAAAGGACGTTCAGACCTAAAATGGACGCAAAATGGACGTTTTCGGGACGTCGTGTGCTATCTGGGGAGGAACAGCAGTTTTTTCAGCTATTTTACCCACACAGTCGATATCACGTGGATATAAAAATACAAAATTAAACGAATTGTCGAGATGCACATTAGCGAATTTTTGTTCACTTTTTTTTGTATTGACGATGCTGCTTATGGAATATAATTAAAAACATGAAACGAATCGAAGGGGATACAGATTTCTTAAAAATCGTAGTATATTGTGTAAATAAACATCATTGTCCGTAATATTAAATTTCTATATTTTGTACACGTAACTTATTTTATCCTGACGTCGTTTTTCGAATGCGAAGAGATTTTTCAATTGTGAACCGCAGCGAAATAATATTTTAGTGATAAACAACTTTTTCATTTGACCTATTTTTCATTAGGCAAGAGCAAATCCCGGTTTCCATCGATGACATTTTGATCGGTACCAATATTTATCGTACGTTCTACATCACTCACGTGCTTTTTCTTTTCCAGACGTGTCTGGCGAAGAACAATACTAATACATCGACGAAGCGTGCTTCTCAAAGCAGCGTCGGTAGAATAGTAGATTAGTTAGCACCTAATAATCTACTATTTCACTAAGGACACTCGTTGAGGGATCTCGACATTCCGAAGGAAACGTCGCGCAGCCATGGGGAAACAGAACAGCAAACTGAAACCGGAGGTCTTAGAGGATCTCAAACAGAATACTGAATTTACAGGTGAGCCAGAAATTCCATAAACAAAGTGAATTGTGCAAAATGTCATACTTGAACTAAATTACAGTGGAAATATCTCGAAAAATATATATTTTAACTAGAAAATTAAACACTTTGGGTATACTTTCCTTCGCGGAACCAGAAATCTTTCTCCTGTAAATTTTCACCTTTCTCATATATTATATAGTACAATTGGACGAGGAGATGTGAGAAATCCAAGTTTCACTCCAGAAGTATCAATGGATCAAAAGATACTAGTGTTTAAAATTGAATGATTTACATTGTTTTTAACGAGTCAGCGCAACTTTAAACACTTGTAACTTTTGAACCGTTGCACAGAGCGGTATTTGGCCGATCTAGCTGGCCAAAACTATTGCAACGTTATTTATGGTCTCAAGATCATAATATTATACAGGGTGTCCCAAAATTCGTGTACTTCCCGAAAATGGGAGGTTCCTTGGGTCATTTGAAGCGACATTTTCCTTTACAAAAATGACGCCAGCGGCTTTGTTTAGGAGTTATTAACAAAAAACACGGACCAATCAGAGCGCGGCTACAACAAACGGAGTCCGACTCAACGACAGGTCCCGCTTAGCGTGGCGACGCCATTGGCCGAGCCAGAATCAATCCGCTGTAGCCGCGCTCTGATTGGTCCGTGTTTTTTGTTAATAACTCCTAAATAAAGCCGCTGACGTCATTTTTGTAAAGGAAAATGTCACTTCAAATGACCCAAGGAACCTCCCATTTCCGGGAAGTACTCGAATTTTGGGACACCCTGTATATCGTTGAATTCGTCTTAAGATCGACTACAGTATTGTGATATAAAAAATACATTTTAACAATTAAAAAATTAAAGTGACCTTGATTAGATGTCGTAAACAAAATATTTTCGAAATTTTATATGTCCAAGTTTGTAGATGTCTGAACACTGTTTAACTTTTATTCCAAACATTTCTTTAAACAAAATTGTTTTACATCATTTTTTATCTACCTCACTGTAGGAGTTCAATGTCATCAAGTAATTTTCGCGGCAAACTCTAGCTTTTTGTTAATTATTATTAAATCTAAGTCATTTTGGGACTTCATCACATCGAATATTTCTTTACGAGTTTTCGTAATAATGTCAGATGGCCCTAGCACAAAAAAAAATACTGTTTCATGTACAATAATCACTTTTTGCACATTTGGGCTTTGATTACTTAGAAACAAAAAGTTGGTCCGAGGTGGTGCGTAAATTAAATTTTTTTAGAAAGTACATACCGTATACTTTCACTACTATAAAAAAGAAAACCCTATCGAACCCTACAGTATGACAAAACACATCGAATATAAATGCATTTCAGTAAAAAATGTAAAAGTAAGGACACGTTTTTAACCATTGATAACACATGTAATTAACAAGTAATAACTTCCAATTTATCTATAAAAATAAAGGTTGTTACCTGCTATTACAGAATCCATGGTCAAGTATTGATTTTTAGTACACAACTGAAAAATGTCACGAACTCTGTGAACACTTCTTTCGCAGTATGAACAATTCTAATGAACACTCGAAACAACGTACGATTGCCGACTAGGCATTACAGTTATCTTGTACGGTGAGGCCCGATATACAATGTGGTTTTGGGACTACCTGGCTTTCCCGATAGACTGTCATTTTTTACCTGGGATAATTTTGGTAAATTGACTTTCGGCTAGCTAGATCGGACATATACCGCTTTGTGCGTTGGTCCTCCAGGATCAAGACTTGGATTTCTCAGATCTTCTCATTCAGATCTACTGGATAACATAGAAGAAAGTCAAACATTGATGGTTATTTTAAGAAGAGATCTTCTCTTTACCTAGAATAAATCCATTGTACATGATTTTCTTTCATTTTATGGATCGGAAATTGATGTATTACTTCCTCCAATAAATAAATGTATAGTAATCGATTAGATACCAACGTATTTCAAGCCACTGTATGTCTTAACATATCTTCGTTCTGTTTAAAGATGCGGAAATCCAAGAATGGTACAAAGGTTTTTTAAAGGACTGTCCGAACGGTCACCTTAGCGTGGAAGAATTCAAGAAAATATATGGAAACTTCTTCCCTTACGGTGACGCTTCGAAGGTAAGCTGTTTCATAAATACACATTAAAAATAAATTGTTTAATCATATCTAAATACCTAAATTAAGGCCCCCTACGAATTATTCTATAAATGTAACAAAAAATGGTAGACAATTGACATTCTATTAAAAAGTAGCAAATATATAATTGCCTCTCTGACATCGCGCAATGTGCAGTTCGCAGAACACGTGTTCAGAACATTCGACTCGAACGGCGATGGCACCATTGATTTCCGAGAATTCTTGTGTGCTCTGAGCGTCACGTCCCATGGTAAATTGGAACAGAAACTGAAGTGGGCCTTCAGCATGTACGACCTTGATGGCAACGGCTACATTTCGCGGCAAGAAATGATGGAAATTGTAACAGTACGTACGAAACATACAATCCCAGATAGCACAGAACGTCTTAAAAACATCCATTTTAGGTCTGAACGCCGCACGTCCTTAAACGACGTTTTAAAAACGTCTTGAAGATGTTTCACTTCGGGATGTAGGTTTAACGTCTGATATGAGACGTCTTCTGAACGGCTTATTACAAAACTGTACGTCTAAAGGACGTACCGATAATGTCCATTATACGTTCTGAAAACCGTTTCTCAGATTACTTTGAGACGTCTCTTAGACGTACATTCTTGAATTTCGTAGGCCATTCGGAATACGTTCGTAGGATATGCATCAAAACATGCATAAGACATCTTCAATGTCCAATAGCAGACCCGTTTAAGACGTCTTTTTCCTTTGTCTCCTCCGCTGTACAATCTCTTCTCGAAAATTTCGGACAAAATTTCACTGTGTTCCTTGTTAACCCGGCACATGAATCCACAAAAGATGAACTTCCATCGCAGGATTTTGACGAAGATTTCTCTGTTTCAGGCGATCTACAAGATGGTGGGGTCCGTGATGAAAATGCCGGAAGACGAGTCGACGCCTGAGAAACGAACCGACAAGATATTCCTGCAAATGGACAAGAACAAGGACGGGATATTATCGCTCGACGAGTTTATAGAAGGCGCGAAGAACGACCCGTCAATCGTGCGACTGTTGCAGTGCGATCCGAGTGCACAAGCTCAGTGAAGCCCTTGGCTCGTTTTTTTTCACGCAAGTATTACCGTGTCATCTACGCGTACGAGAGTTATCGGGAACCAGTCCGATATAGTACCCCGTTGTAAAAAGCATTACGATCGTAAGAAACTTGTACGACGATTTTCCGAAGAGAATATATATACACAGATATAGCTGAATCACAATTTTGTACCTTTCTAATCAGTTCCACATATTATCTCATGGGATTATTGGTTTCTTAATTTCCGCTGTTATCATACGTCGTTCGTTCGATTGGCAAAAATCTAGGAGTGTAAGCAACGTACGTGTTTCTTTATGAGCGTAAGTATTAAATAATTAAAGAAAAATCGTAGTTGATAAGAAATTGTGGTATTCTCGAATTGGACCGGTTCCCGGAAATGGTCCAGGCTCACTGGGCCCGTGGCGCTTGCGCATACCGCAAGCTAGTCTACAAGACTAGTCCAGTCGCTCCGTCTGAATAAAATGGATCGGTTTTAAAAAGCTCGTTACGTTTTTTTTTCGATTTATATATACGTATATATATATATATATATATATATATATATATATATATATATATATATCCCCTTGTGTGCTGCGTACGACGAAAGACAGGAACACAACTACTTCAATCCACAGACTAGCACCAAGCAGTGACGGATTAAGCGGTAAGTGGTCGCTTAGAGCCACCATGGTTTTTGAAAAAACACGAAAAAGAGGCATACATCTTGATAACTATTAAACCGAACCTAAAACTTCTTTTGGGCTCCACGCTTCGATCAGAAAATGTTTTTTTCTAAAAAAAAAAGCCATTTCAAAGTAGAGGTTTCATGCATTCGAATCATTGTTGAAATATGTCGATATTTTAGCCAGAGTTATGACCATAGGAAATTTTTAGGTCCGCAGAGGTGAGTCCTCGCTTCTTTTGAGTTTCTACTTCTTTTCCCAAGCCTTTTGAATTTCTAACCCTCGTTAGAAATAAGAAGGCGTAACCGACGGTCTCGCAATAATTCTAGAAACGAATTTAGCCCCTTGAATTCTTTTTTCGCGAAGCACTAAAAGTGAAAGTGTTTCACATTATTTTCTAGAAATAGCGAGAACGTGTCACATCCGCTATTTTTTTCGTGAACCTAGTGTTTTGACCGCTCAGGGCCCCCACTCGTCTTGATCCGCCACTGCCACCGAGAGAATCTGTTTCAACTGCAACTTCGTATAATTATTGTTGATACGTTCAAATATGTCGGTAGCAGTGTTCCCAGTTTACTTATTCGATGGTTACGATTAGCCAGCTATGAATTGTTCTATAGAAAGTCTAAGTATACAACTTGCACAGTTTGTCATTTCGCAGAAGTCCGAGAAATATGAGTTTTCATTTCACGATACAAGCACAGGAAACTTTGCTAATCACCTTCAATTATGATTACGAGTAACGATTATATATACATATGTATGTATGTGTATGTATATGTATATGTATATGTATATATGTGTATATATATATATATATATATATATATATATA
>CM052337.1:24205688-24225479 GCA_028455595.1 Lasioglossum vierecki
TATATATATATATATATATATATATATATATATATATACATACACACGACGTGTTCTTCGGAAATAGTCTTCGATTAAAAAATAAAAACATCTCCGCTATTGGCTACGCAGCTCGAAATTCAATTAGTCGAATGCTCAATTCGATTTCTCGAAGCTATTTCTACACAACGTGTGTCTTTCTCCTACTTTATGGTCACGTGCAATGAATCATTCTCTAACTGTAATTACTTTGATTCGAAAATTTGGCATTCATTTCAAATGTGATTGTGTTCTGTCTAACTTTAAAAGTACTCTAAAGCAGTGGCAGATAAAGCGGTGGGGCCACCGTGGCCAGACGTGTATTCTAAAAAATAAAAAACGCATTCATTTTGATTTTTTTTTTTTGATCCGATTTTTTGATCCTGATTTTTTTTCACTTCTTTTGATCCGCCACTGCTCTAAAGTAATCGTTTGAGTTCTAGCATAAGTATTTGTTTATTTTAAAGTCTGCTAATTGCGATACTACGTAATAATGTCTTTAGTGTCTAATTAGTTTACATTCTCCGATATTGTAGAATTGTATTGTGCGACGTTTCGTGGAATACGGTCGATGAGGTTGTATACCGATATACTGTATATTGTACTTCTTTCGTCATCTTCTGGACGCCTTCGTCGGAGTTGCTCTAAATCGTTCTGATAAGTGAATAAAGTAAATTACACCTTTCGTTGAGAATTGTGAAATCGATTGGATTTATACCTTGCGCGAAAATATAGCCGATGCGACCCGTGTCGTAATTGAAAAAGTTACTTCGAACATCGATCTCTAATTTAATAAATCACTCCGTCAGTACCTGTGATAATAGTAATTGTTTCAATTTTCTACGCGAATCATACTCCTCTTCCGTTGCTACCTGAAACCTTCGAGTTTCGCGTGTATTTACACATTCGTTTTCAATATTACACGAAACCGAACGAATGCTTGATTAGACATTCACTTGTAATTCTTACAAAATCGATCAAAGGATGCAGTCATGAACAGTGGCGGCTCGAGTCAAGTAGAGACCCCAAGAGGTAAAAATTTCGGGGCCCTCAAACTCAAATTACAAATAGAAGTTGCAAAAAAACTCTTCTAAATTGAATTTTTTTGTAAGAACAAAATGACTGCTGCGAATTCGGGGTCCTGTGGTATTCCTAGGTCCAGTGGCCGCTTAGTTCGCTTACCATTAGATCCGCCACTGGTTATGAAGATTGCACAGACGAGATTTAGAACTAAAAACTGTAAGACAACTACTTTACATTTTCCGTTTCTAGACATACATTATCTCTAACCGCTACAGAGACTCGAAGGTGCTACGTTCTACGTATTTTCTTAGTATTGCGTGGATATAGTGGAGTAGCGAGTATCGGTAATAGCGGCGCGGTGAGCAGCATCGCGAAAAAAAAACAATGTAATGAATGAAAAAAACAATGTAATGCTGCACTATATACATACATATATACAGTAGGGTGGACCTTCGATATACTTGGCGAAAATTATTTTGTAGATTTTTTTGTGGTACAACCCCTAGAATGGTGCCACCGGACGAAAAAATAATCTGTGCAAAATTTTAAATAGACCGAATAACGGGAAATGGTGGCAACGTGACTTTGAAAATTTTTTAATTTTGTAACTCGGTTTTCTCCACTACAGTATATGGTCCACATATATGTTCATATATCGTTAAATTTGTCTTTTTACGTACTATAACAATTTAGAAACAAAATGTAATATTGATTTAAAAAAAATTCGTGACCGTGAAATCTCAAAAATTGACATTTAAAAAATTTCTTTTTCTTTTACATTATATTTAGTTTATTAAACAGTACAACTTTTATCTAAAAAATTTTTTGATATTTTCATTAGTAGCAAAGATGTACATAAATACATACTTATACATAATCCGTATACATTATACATATAATACAGTACAAAATACTATTACACACTCCTAATACAAAAAACTATTAAATGTATTTTTATAGCAATAAAAAAAGATCCCTAAAGAAAATTTCGTTGAAATATTTTATGTGTCTCTGAACGATTGTTTCTGATACATCGATGACGAGGATTTCAAATGTGAATTAAACATTGTACAAAAATTGAAAGTTGTTAATGACACTGCAGAGCGTGGTATTAAACTTATTCTGGACTGTAATCGGTTATTACCAAAAAATGAAATGGAGACACAAATATATTTTACAAATTATTTCTGAAAATAGGAAAGAATTTCCAGATGTATCGAAATAATCATTAAGACACATAAAATATTTCAACAAAATTTTCTAAAGGGATCTTTTTTTATTACTATAAAAATACGTTTAATAGTTTTTTGTAGTGTATTGCATGTATAATGTATATGCATTATGTATAAGTATATGTATATTTATGTACACCGTTGCTACTAATAAAAATACCAACAAATTTTTTAGATAACAGTTGCACTGTTTAATAAATTAAATATAATGCAAAAGAAAAAGAAATTTTTTAAATATTTATTTTTGAGGTTTCAAGGTCACGAATTTTTTTTAAATCAATATTACATTTTGTTTCTAAATTATTATACTGCGTAAAAAGACAAATTTAACGAAATATAAACATATGTGTGGACCATATACTGCAGTGGAGAAAACCGAGTTACAAAATTAAAAAATTTTCAAAGTCGACTTGTCACCATTTCCCGTTATTCGGTCTATTTCAAATTTTGCACAGATTATTTTTTCGTCCAGTGGCACCATTCTAGGGGTAGTCCCGCAAAAAATTCGATAGTCGAAAAATAAGGTCCACCCTAATATACAGTTGCATTTCATTACATTGGTTTGTTTTCTCCGCGATGCTCACCGCGCCGCTATCATCGATGCTCGCCGCTCCACTATAATCGCACCCTTAGGCTGCGGATGTTCATGCAATTTTCAATTTTCCTAGAGAAATTTCAAGAAAGTGGAATAAATAAAATAGAATCATATATCCTTATTTAAGACCGTACTGAATTCTACCTGTTTTTGAACATTTTCAAAAATGCATAAACATCCACAATCTATTACCTATTAATCCTTAAAATTGTGACCACAATGTCTCTCGAGTTTGATCACAGTTACACGATATATCCTTAAATATTCCTAACTCATACACCCCCTGGCAGAATGTTTCCGATCGGAAGCATTGAAACGGATTTTAGAGAAAACATTCACAATTTAGAAGTATAAGATATTACTTTATGGAGTTAAAACTGATGGGAAATGAAAAAGGGGCTTATTAACGAATGAAAAACAATAAAATAACATAAGCTTACATTTATTATGACAAAGAAACGAACAAATAAACAAATTGTTACTGGGAAAAAAGTTTCCGATTCGATTTACACTGTCCGACACTAAATTTGTTAAAAAATTGAGGTAGGATGATTCCTATAGAGTATTTTGCGCTGAATCCGAATCTGCCCTCAATTTTCCCCTAGACGCACGGTTTTTAAGAAACTTAATTTGAAAGAGAAAATGTATTTTTCAATTTTAAACAAATATTGTCATGTTATTATACAAGATGTTGCACTGTTCTTTGCAGAAATAGATTCCATTATAAATAGTAACAATGTGAGTATTAAATAGAATATATTATGAATCTTTAAACATGTTTAAACAATCGTTAAAGATGGAGAGACAACCTTTTTAAACCAGTTTGTGAGGATATTTTTCAATTTATCTTAAAAGATAAGGGTGCAGCGAAAAATTGAACTATATCACGCGATAGAGCAGACTATTATCTACTAACTCAACTCCAACCCTTTGAAGTTAACAAGTCGACGTTTTTTTCGAACCCGAAAGCAAAATATCTTCCCCCGAGAGCATGAGTTACCATCAGATACGGCGAGATACACAACTGTACTGGTGGCAACTAGTCGGGCGAAGATATTTTGCTTTCGGTATCACTGTATCGGGAAAGTCTACAGAATATATTTCTGCAAAGAACAGTGCAACACCTTGTATAATAACATGACAATATTTGTTTAAAATTGAAAAATATATTTTTTCATTTAAATTAAGTTTCTTAAAAACCGTGCGTCTAGGGGAAAATTGAGGGCAGATTCGGATTCAGCGCAAAATACTCTATAGTAGAACTTTTTTCCAGCAGTTGTATCAATCGGAAACTTTTTTCCCAGTAACAATTTGTTTATTTGTTCGTTTCTTTGCCATAATAAATGTAAGCTTATGTTATTTTATTGTTTTTCATTCGTTAATAAGCCCCTTTTTCATTTCCCATCAGTTTTAACTCCATAAAGTAATATTTTATACTTCTAAATTGTGAATGTTTTCTCTAAAATCCGTTTCAATGCCTCCGATCGGAAACATTCTGCCACGGGGTGTATTGATTCTGCTAAGTTAGAATAGTTTCTTACTTTAAATAACGAAAGAAGAAATATATACGAAGGTGCTTTTTCCCATTAACGGAAGTGAGTTTAAATGTTAATTTAAATTTCGGAAATAAGGTGTTGGACAGGAATCGAAAAGCTAATTATTCGCGATCTTTGCTTCATCGTGAAAATATTATATACGATTCTCTTCGAAAATTGTAGTTAGAGTGGCTCGAGTATGAAACTAGGAATAATCCTCTATGAAAATTCTATTTTTAAGTATCTAGAAATCTGATATAGAGCGAATAGATTTGCACCTAGATAACAAGAACAATCTGTTACACGTGTCTATGAAATAGGGAAAATAATGCCGAGCGTAATGGCTACTTACAGAGACATTGTTTCGTGTTACGTACGATAACAAGCAAGAATACTCTTTGTGACCCTGGCAAAAAATTTTAGATATCTCTTTAACAGTCTATCCTGGATCCTTCGATGATCCTTTTAAATATTAAATATTCCTTTCGCGTGACATCTTGCTCTATTACAGAAAATAATCTCAAACAATCAGTACTCATTTGGATAGCAAAGGTCACTGGAACGATAGACGAACGATTTATAATTAACATAAATTTGAATCGTTCAAACAATTACGAATAGTGTATAAAAACATTTTAGTTACGTTGGCCCCTTGTATGTGAAAAATTATGTGGATTTCTACTGTAAAAACGTTACAATACTTATTCTTGTGATGAGTAGACATTACATTTACTTTGTATCCGTAATAATTTCGTAATTTTTAAGAATGTAAACTAATGTAAATGATCATGAAAGAAGTTTCTCGTCAAATTATATTTGTCAACATAAAATTAAATGTGTTACAGTTAAATGTGTATGTCTAGAACTGTTTCGTTTCAACTTTAACTTCAACTGTTCCATTTCAACTTGAACTTGAATTATTTCGTTTCAACATGAACTAGAACTGTTCCACTTCCGCATGAACTTGAACTGTTCCATTTCAACTTGAACCTTAAATGTAAATAATTTTGCACCCTACACATTTCTCTAAAACAACGTACAATTAATTTCTTCTTTCTTCCATATTATACAAAGAGTCACTGATTTATATACAAAAACCTATATTCAATTTGTGTGAGAATCATTTGAGTTTCTAAAGTTCTAAATCCATTAGCCTTCGTTGTGCGTACTCTTCCTTTCAATTTCTGTTCGTTCCAGCGAAGCGAAGACGATATCCTTCAATGAGAATGAAAATAAAATCTCTAAATCTCTACAAATCCGAATGACTGAACTGATTGACACTTTCAGAAGCTTCTAAGGCGACAGAAGATTTCGCGTCAAGAACGAAAGTTATAAAAAAAAAAATAATAAAACGCAAAAGAATAAAATTCACATGCACCAACTATTTTAGGAATTTATTTTTGCGAATGCTTGTACATGTGTACGATTGTGCTGAATGTGTGCGATGTTAAAAATACATGAAATGGGAACGGTGCAAAATGTAAAAAAATAAAAGATACATACAGGAACCGTTCCGCCATCGGGCGACCCGTGATTCGATTAGTATCGGTTATTTCGATGCTTTCTATGCGCCCCAGATAGCACCAGACATGCCACAGAAGTCTGTTTTATGTCGCTTTTAGGTCTGAACGTCTTACAACCCGAAAAGACGTCTTTAAGGCGTCTTAACGTCTGAAATGAAACGTCTTTTCGGGGATATAATCTACAAAAACACCTAAACTATGTCTAAAAGATGTCTCGAACATGTACCGTTTTGTAACAGAAGTCATTCAGAAGACTTGGGTTCGGCAGCCGTTCAGACCTCTTTCAGACGTCTGGATGTCTTCCAACAGGAATATTACAGCTGTCTTGGAGAAGTCTGTGCTATGTGGAGTGTATGCATTCATGTAGCATTATAATGTTATGTCTTATTGTATGAGTGCGATGAAATGTTTGCGCAGCAGCAAAAAATACGTGTAACAAATCACCGTAACTATAGTATATTTATAGTGTACCAGCGTAAGAGTAGTTTACACACGTTTATCGTGGAAGATCTAAAACGTGTATGAAAAGGAAAATTTCAAAATTTTGATTTCTACTGTTTGATTGCCTTCGTTCCTTTTTTTATTATTATCGTCTCTATCACCATTTCCTCTTTGTATCGCGCGGTCGTGATTTCTCACGAATGCTTTTACGGAAAAATATATATCACATTTATATTTGTATATCTACGCATTAATCTATTGTATCTACTCTTAAGACTATGTAGTTTTATATATATACATATATATTATGATATATTATATTAGTTTATTATAATAACAATAATATGTATTATTATATATAATATGCTATTGCATATATATGTTACATACATATTGTGTGTGTGTGTGTGTGTGTGTGTGTGTGTGTGTGTGTGTGTGTGTGTGAGAGAGTGAGTGTGTGTGCAGCAGAATCAGCAGAATATAACATGCTGTATTTATTTAAAAAGCTATTAACTAAAACTTTTCAGAATTTATCGTACCAATAGGTGGCGAATACGTTGAGGAATTTAAACGTCATAAAATAAAATAACAATTTATTTATTACTATATAGTCACAAAGAAAAGAATATTATTTGACAAATTGGGGTCCCATGAAAATCACCGACACACATTTCCCTGACACGGTTTTTACCGGCAACATTTCACCGGCGATAACTTTGGCTGCCAACGCCTTTAACTGAAAACGACTTTGATCGCCAGCGATTTTAGATTCCTAACCGATCAAATTCGTTGAAGTTCAAAATTCGTTTTCAGTTAAAGGCGTTGTCGGTCAATTCTGGAGTCGGTGAAATTTGTGTCAGTGATTTCCATGGGACCCGACAAATTCGTCAAACAACTCCGGCGGAGGTTCTGAACGTGCTGGTTCGTTCAATTTCTTGCTATTCCGAAATAAAAGTAGTGGTGAACACGCAGAAAAATATAAAAATAATATTATTTAATAGCAATAATAAGTAATAATATAATTATTTAGTGAACAGCTACGTGATCTACATATTTAGTGTGACCTTAAATCGTGATCATATCACACGTTTCAGTCATTTAATAAGACATAGCGGAATCGCGTTTGGAAACATACTGATGGTAAATAATAATGCTGAATAACAGTAACATTGAAGATCCTTGGTATGTTTACTTTAACTGCGACCATATGTTTACCATTTACTACAAGTCTCAACCGTGATAAACGTATTCTATTTTCATATTTTAAATCTTATACGTTTTCTCTGTCTGCGACCTTAAATGACCTTGGAATGATTATAGTCCCTGAATTCTTAATGAAAGGCACTATCATTGTAGGTTTTTAAAAAAGGATGGCTCCATTTAAAAAAGTCAAGGTGATCTTGATATCTCTAAAAAAATGACATAAAAACAAAATTTTTTGGCATCGTGTCAGCCCCATTGTAGCATTCAATTTTGTCCTTACCATATTTTGCATATCTTTAGAAACAATAAAGATATTTGAGGTGCAAACGTCAGGTGCCTCACCCTGTATAATAATACTTATTATTGTTATTATAATAAACTATTATAATATATCATAATATATAATATATCGTTATAATGAATTTTAAAAAATTATACTTATATATACTTATATATAATTATTGTATATATATATTTTTATGATAATAATATATTATTATATAATATCGTATATATTATTATTATATATATAATAATATATACATAATATTATATTATATTATATATAAATATTATGTGTATATATACAGGGTGTCCCAAAATTTGTGTACTTCCCGGAAATGGGAGGTTCCTTGGGTCATTTGAAGCGACATTTTCCTTTACAAAAATGACACCAGCGGCTTTGTTTAGGAGTTATTAACAAAAAAACACGGACCAATCAGAGCGCGGCTACAGCGGATTGAGTCTGGCTCGGCCAATGGCACCGCCACGCTAAGCGGGACCTGTCGCTGAGTCGGACTCCGTTTGCTCTAGCCGCGCTCTGATTGGTCAGTGTTTTTCGTTAATAACTCCTAAACAAAGCCGCTGGCGTCATTTTTGTAAAAAAAAATGTCGCTTCAAATGACCCAAGGAACCTCCCATTTCCGGGAAGTACCCGAATTTTGGGACACCCTGTATATATAATCCGTATAGTGATTATAAAAGTTGATAAACCTCATTAAAATTAATATATATAAGATTACAAAATATATTTTAGTTGTCTCAAACTACTCAATATAATATATAAAACAATGCCTTTAACTTCTAGTTATTAATGTAGAAAAGAAGGGAAAGCGAAGTTAGCGAATCCTGTTTTAGAAATACCGTTTGAATTTTAAATCTATCGATAGGCGAATCGCTCTATAACTTGAATATACTGTGTTCCCTGTTTCAAAAAGCAGTAAACAAACACAGTGTATGATACGAAATGAAATTTTACTTGGATCATTTTAAACAGTCAATACTAATACGTAGTGTTCATTATTCGATCAGTGTGTGTAATTATACAATTATATATAATTGTTATGTAAATTTTGTTATTAAGTCCAGAATTTGCATTACTACATAATATGATTTTGAATATTATTCATACACAGAAGAGGTTTTATTATGAATTTTGAACCCTAAATTCGTTTTGTCTAACGTAGACGTTAATAAATGTTCGAATATACATGTGTTTATTGAAATAAATATCTTTTGGAGTTCCTAAATATATCTCGAAATAATTTCATGTACATATACGCACCAGGTTCCATTTGAAAATATAAGTGTACAACGTAATTACAGTAACATAACAATATTTATATATTATGTGCTTGGCTGTAGAAATGTAACAGATATACAGGGTGTCCTGCTGAAGTGAGATCAAAAGGATATCTCGGAAGATGTAGACGTTATCAAAAAACTATTCCTACAACAGTTGTTTAGTACGATAGTATTACGGACCACATTACGTAGTATTAATTGTTTTCTTCTGGGTGGAGTGGTGGAGAAGATTTCAAAGTGACCGTGATTTTTTTTTAATGGAATATCCTATTTGTTATACCACAGATCAATAGAGTATCAAATTCTGAGTATGAAAGTATTGACCTTCGTATGTCCTAAACCTAATAGTTGTCGAGATATTATCGAAAGAAGAAAGAAAACTGTTTTTTGCAAGACATTGAAAGAAGAAAGAAAATTGTTTCGATAATATCTCGTTAACTTTTAGATGTAGACATTCGAAAGTCAACACATTTAAACTTAGAATTTGATACTCTATTGATCTGTGGTATAACAAATAGGATATTCCATTTAAAAAATCACGGTCACTTTGAAATCTTCTCCACCACTCCACCCAGAAGAAAACAATTAATACTACGTAATGTGGTCCGTTATAGCTAACAACTTTTGTAGGAACACTTTTTCGATAACGTCTACCGAGATATCCTGCTGATCCTACTTCAGCAGGACACAAAAGTAGGGGATGGTGAAGGAGAAAGAATAATCCCGTTTTTACGAAGTTCATTAAATTCGATAATTATAAAGAATACTTTGTGCTGCTGCGTGACACCAGAATGTTATTACGAGTAAGCAGATTGAACACTATCGCACCGAATAAAATGAATCGTAGTGTAATATGTGATTCTACTACATATGGTTTAATCTAAAAAATATAATATTTATACTAATTCCGACTTATTGGAATACCGAAGGAAGCATTGGTAAAGAAGGAAATACTGTTGTCTACTGCTTATATTGTAAATCTATCCGAACTCTTGTTCGACTGAAGTGTAAAATGTTAGGAGTCTGGCGAATTATAATTTTCACTTCTGATAACGTCGATACGACTACCGATAAAAAAATGATCGGTAACACAAGTAGACAGCGGACGAAACAGAAACAAGTAAAATGAGACGTCTTGAAGACGTCGTTTTAATGTCTAAAATAAAATAAGATTTCTTAACGGCGTAGTTTCTAGGTCTGAACGTTTTACGCCCCAAGAATACGTCTTTAAGACATCTTAAAGACGTTTACTTTGTTTAGTGTCTGACAGCAGATGAAACAGAAACGAGTAGCTGTAATTTGAAACAAAAAAGGTATCACAAGAATTTCAAAATGTTCTTGAATTATTATCAATTTATTAAACATATTCAGAGCGAAATACAATTTCTATTTCGCTCGATTTTGATTCGTATGAAACATTGTTGTTTCGCACAAAGATCCGCTGTCTAGGAAATACCGTGTGATAAAAATTTTACCAAACAACCGACGCGAATTACACATCGAGATCTATATCTATCCTCCATTATTATTTATCGCCTAAAATTTTCGTACTTCTAACTCTAACTTCAGCATTGCGATCTAATCATAGAAACCTCGTCCCTTCTTACTAGAATATTTCTAATCTTAAGAACAACCTAAAACATCTTCCGCATCTATACTTACTTCTCGAAATCTTTGCGGATCTACTTCAGCAGTGTTCTACACTCAGATAACACACGACGTGTCATAGATAGCAGTTTTACGTCGTTTTTAGGTCTTACAGACGATCTTAAAAGACGTCTCTAAGACAGTTTTCTAATTCGAGACTTTCGGGAACTGTTAAGACGTCTTCCAGACATCCAAATGTCTTGCGGCAGGCGTCTTTCATCCGTCTTTGAAACGTCTCTGTGTTATCTGGGCAGAGTCGTATAGTTTTAAAAAAATTAAACTTTATTACATTAGTTCGTTTAAAAAAATTCGTAGTTCCAGCGCTATTTTTTGACGAACGATAAACAATGTCAGTAAACAAAAAAAAGTCAATAGCAGCGACAAAATACATTTCAATTGACAAAGTGTATAGAGATTCAAAAGGTAATTACGCTAATATATAGCTTTGCACTTACTTTTCTAGAAGAATTATATAAACCGACTTATATAAACCGGGAGTCCGAAGAAACAGATCATCTAAATATCTCCATTAGTTTTTGTTGTAACAAAAAAATTTCTTAGGACAAACTTACACTGTTTCGATTGGTACATGTAACGGTGTGAGGGGAAAAATTTTCAAGATCATTTGTTAACGAGAGTTCAAGGTCATCGATGTTTTCCCTCATGCTAGTACGAGGCAAATCACACGAGAAAGTGGCATTAGTCAAAAATGTGTAGTGCAAATACTCCATGAACAAAAATTTCACCACTTTCACCTATCAATTCACAAAGAAGTTATGAATTTTATTTATTCGATTTTTTTGGGTTGAAGGTCAATTGTAGGTCACATTGTGCTACA
Source organism: Lasioglossum vierecki (assembly GCA_028455595.1). Lineage (NCBI taxonomy): Eukaryota > Metazoa > Arthropoda > Insecta > Hymenoptera > Halictidae > Lasioglossum > Lasioglossum vierecki. The sequence goes on from CM052337.1 coordinate 24,217,328, forward strand.
TTGATGAATTCGTTATTTTGGCAGCTACAACATTACGTTAACGAAGATATATCATTTCATTTAAGAAAACATTGATGGCCGTAAACTCTCGTTAACAAATGACCTTTAAGTTTTTTCCCTTGCACCGTTAAATGTGGCCCTTCAAACAGTGTAACTTTGTCCTAAAAAGTTTGTACAACAAAAAGTAATGGAGATATTTAGGTGTTCTGTTTTTTCGCACTCACCCTATATACAAAAGAAACGATACTTTTTGTAGAAGAGAATGAGAAATTAATGAATTATACGACTCAGATTTAAAGAAACAAGAAAGTTAATGGACGAAACTCTTAATATTTACAACTCTGTAAAACTTGTTGTTATTCTCTACCGGTGTTTTTCTCGTCAACTCGAATCTTACAAACGTTCCTTTATTCGTGATGTGTCGTTAACTGTTGAAACTTGTCTTGGTAATGAGTGAAAATTGATTTTGCTTCGACTATGCGAAAGGTGAAATTCAATTTCATTGCTATTCGATTGTTCGTAAACCCACTTCGATATTTTTCCCACCTGTCCAATTCTTTTTCCACGTCGTTTATAGGTAATCTATAATTAATCCTGTACGTATTTATGTATTTCTTGGTGCACTGTGTATATGTATACGAAGTACAAAGTATTGTCGATTATTCCGTTCGTTTCCAGATAGCACAGGACGTCCAAAAGACGTCATATTACGTCTGAATGTCCTTAAAAGATTTCTTAAAGACTTCTTGAAGTGCTTCACGTCTGAAATAAGATTTAAAACCTTCTTACAAAACAGTACGTCTACAACGTCTTAAAGTCGTCTGAGAAACGGCTTTAGACGTCTAATAGACATTTTTGGAACGTCTTTAGGACGTACGGCTTTATAACACAAGCTGTTAACTTGTCAACGTTTTTTCGGGACGTTGACTACTGAAATAAGATGACTTCCGAACGACTTATACGTCTAAAGACGTCCCAAGAATGTCCATTAGACGTCTAAATAACGTTAAGTCGACTTTAAAGCGTCTTTGAGACGTCTCTGTGCTTCTGGGTTGTAATCTACGAGAAGAGTTTGTTAAGCTTTCGCAGAACTACTTCTTAACTCAGAGTTTTCAAATGTGACTGTCGTTGAGCAAACTACGGAGGATCAAAGGTGAACTGTAAATTGAAGGGAAAAAACTTAACGAGGTATATACATTTTTTTCGGAAATAATAAATTTCATAGGATATACTTAAATCATATATTCACGATGCTGAAGTGGTTTGTGCGAAAGCGTCAAAAGTTTTATATTGGTAGTATTGTTAATCATAGCTAACGGTTAATTAATTATACTCAGGATACGATTAATTCTAGATAAATAAAGAGGTATTATTATAAAAAGCCAATGTAAGACGTTGACGTACAAAGTAAAGCAATACGAAAATCAAAGCGCAAACCGTTATTATTCCGTTGCATCGAGAACACCGGTAAATCTAATTTGCATTAAAAAAAAAACAATATTGACCGTAAGGTATTACGAAAGATCATTTGCTTTCCACCTTATACATATATATTATATATTTATTGTTAAGTGACAGTTGTTTATTACAAATAAGAACGAAATCACTTGTGTATCAGTTTTATCGCTACATTAAAGTGTTGATATTATACTCGTTCGACTTGAGTTTCAATACCGCTGCGACAAACACGTGGGATTTTAACGAGGAAGTTCGTTCAACATTTTTTGAAACGTAATAGTAATGGTTGATGGGGAATTTACAAATAGGCTCAATTTTGAGTGGGCAGCACTTTGTCTTAAATAAGCTCGATTTTGAGTGAGCCTTTTGTTCGTAAATAGATTCGACTTTGAATGGGCCTTTTGTTGTTAAACATGCTCGATTTTGAGTGGGCACTTTGTTCTTAAATATACTCGATTTTGAGTCGAAGTTAACTTATTTTTTAACGCAATGCAAACGCTGTGTATACCATGAATTTATTTTTCATTTAATACAAAAGTATGCTCCTAATTTAAAATTTCAGAATTAGAAAAAGAATGTTCCTGTGTTCGAAGTCACTGCGTCATAGACGAAAGTGTTCTGAACCGGTTTGTATTGATTCGTAACGAATTTGATGACTTCCTGGGCAGCGAGACCGCCTAAGAATGCAGACACAGAATGCAATTCTGATCCGCCGAATCGACAAAACTCGTGCACGTAATCGTCTTTCGCTAAAGGCCCGCATCCCCATTCGATCAATAATTTCGAAATGCACGCCTGGAAGAAAATTGAGAAGTTATTATTTTTGGTTTGAAGCGGTATTGATAGAAGCGCCAGTGGCGGCTCAAGTCAAGTGGAGGCCCCAAGCTGTAAAAATTTCGGGGCCCTCGAACTTAAGTTGGAAATGGAAATTGCAAAAAAACTCTCCTAAATTGAATTTTTGTAAAAACAAAATGAATGCTGCGAATTCGGGGCCTTATGATATCCCGGGGCCACGCGCGCGAACTTAACATTAGATCCGCCACTGATAAGCACAGCAATGTCCCATTCTAAGTCAATTCTCGGTTCCGCCCGTAAGACTTAGAACGGGACACTACTGTAAACATTAATTTGTTAAGTACTTTGAGTTTGACAATGTCCGGCTCCACTTGATCATCAAATTCGCCTGGATACGAATTGTACTCTGTTTGAAATTTCTCGATTCCCCGAAGGACGACATAGTAAATCATCATACTCTCTGGATCTTCCAAACTTTGCACTGAAATAAAATGTACAAAATTCTACAGACTGTTTAAATCTATAATAATTACAATTTAACAGTCACGAAACATTACTTAAGTTAAATTCTCTACTTTAATATAAAGTAACAAACGATCGATCCTTGCGCCAAAAACATTAACCAATCTATATTAACAACAAATACGAGATCGACAGTAGAATATATTTATTACCGATATTACTTGCATCGAAACCTTTAGAATCGTATTCGTCTGCGATACACGTCCCCCTCTCAACATGTATATCGGAGACATGTCTACAAAATAATTTTACGTCTCTTTCGGAAATAGAATCCGACGGTTTTCCTAATTGCCGTAACAACTGCGCCGTGCGACGCCAGACTACTTCCGCATCTGCTGCCGCTTGCTTGTGGTAACTGAAAAACAAGTAAATTTATAAATTCTCGAGGAAACATCAACGTCATCACAAATATATTAATGCTATTGGCGCAACGATTAATTGTTTTTTAAAAGCACTTTTGCAAATTACCACATTCACTTCAACGTTTACATTCGATCATTTTCAAGAATTAATTGCATCTGTACATTATTATACTGCACGTTAAACTAGATTGAGGAAAACTATTACCTGAATTAGAAAATTCTTTTTTCTTCCAAAGCAAGCAGGTTTTCCTGAATCTAGTTGAACATACAGTATATAAATTTACAGACGCAATTATTTCTTGAAAACAGAGCTGGGGAATATTTTCCTATTTTAAATAGTAAATAATAACTAATCCTATTTATTTTAAAGCATGTGTACAACTTTCAAAATGAGATATGTTATGTGATGCAGTAATTTTTGAAAATAAAATAATTTATTCGAAGCAGTAATTTTTGAAAATAGCATTTTATTTGAAGAATATTGAAAATATTTGTATTTCGTCTTTTTATTTTCAATGTCAAGTTTAAATATTATTGCTGAAAATTATGGTTCGAATTCGATACATTTTATGAGTGTAAATCTCAGAGTATTATAGTAATGCGAAGAGTAAAATATTTTATTTCGTGTGTTAGATTGCTAAAATAGAAATATTTTATTTTGTGGATCAAATTGTTGAAATAGAAATATTGTATTTCGAGATACAAATTAATAAAATGAAAATATTTTCATTTTCGAAATTATATATCTTATTTAAAATACTATTTTTTTTTAAGCAAAATATTAAATAGTTTTGGAAATATGTTTCGCCAAATAATGTCCACCTCTGCTTGAAAATGATCTGAAGTAAGATCGAAACGTTGAAGTCAATGTGGTAATTTGCGAAAGTGCTTTTAACCCTCGTACGTTCCTCAAAATGAAAATTCACCCATTCAATATTTTCACATACTGTAAAATTATTCATCCTTTTCAAGTACAAATGAAAACAAATCAAATACAAATCAAAAAATGCGTTGCTTCAACGTATAAAATAGAAATGGGTAAATTAATATTCTAGTCTCTTTACGCAGCTATTTTTGAAAAGCGTACGAGGCTTAAAGAATAATTAACCAAACCAGTGCGCCGACAGTTTTAATAGATTTGTCGTTAACAACTCTACGATCGATAGAAGGAAATCAACGTTACCATGCGAAACTTACGAAACCTACATTTGCTGAAGCGTTATGTATTTCTCAGTGTCTGCTGTCATATCTGGCAATGTGCCTTTCAATGGTAACAATCCACCTCCTTCGTTCTCGCAAAAGTCTCTTATAGCTTTCGCGATAATCCAGAACGAGCTGTTCTGGAAATTTATTAAATAAGTTCAAAGTCTTACAATTTTTGAGAATTCTCGAGCGGGGAGACCAAGTTTAACATGAACTTACAACGTTTCTTTAAGTTCCATTGCGAAGATTATTCACTTAATGTGTCTACTTACAATGTTTATAATGATTGCGTTGATAACTAAAAGCTCAAATCACAAAGGAGATACTTTCGATGTAAGTGCCTGTACGTTTGTCTAGTTATAAAACAAAATTATAATTATTAATTCGTTGTATACAATAGAATATTTTTAATATACGAGAAGATGATATTCTACGTTCTTTGAATAATATGTAAAGTCATGTCACAAATGGCCCATCGACAGCGAAAGATTTCTCTCTACCTTAGTCGTTAAGTTGACACACTGTTCGTCGTTCAAAACGCTCGCCACGTTCTCCGGAATTTTCGTGTGTCCTATGCACGTGTTCACAGCCTTGATAGCTTCTTCGAAATTCTCCTCGCTGTTCTTCGTATCGTTCTCGTCCCTCCTCATCCCTCCCTTTATCATTTCTTTTAACTGTTGCTTCTCCTTATACGTTTTCGGTATCTCTCCCTTCTCCTTAATCCATTTCTCTAGGAATTTATATAATACGACTAAGTATGGTACATGAGAGTGATCTTTGAAACTCATCTCGTCGAGATTCACCGAGTCCAGATGATTTTTCAACGATTCGAATGGCTTGTCTAAACGTAGATCCGGTGTTTCATTATCTGGATGAGTTTCTATGATAGTATGGTCTTTCACTTGGATTCTCAAGTATCCGATGAACCCTATACTTCTGCATACTATCAATGGTATGTTTAGCTTCCATAGCCTCTGCGATAACAGAATCAAAGACCTGAAAGTTCATTCCGCTTTACATATTTCAGTTACATAGATGCTTCGATAGCAATTATTATTTGAATCTGACATATTGGGAGCAAACATATTGATCGAAAGCATGGAAAACTGCTTTGAAAGTAAGAAGAATTACATCGAGTACAGTCAGAATTGAATCTCAGAAGATAACAAAGCTGGACTGAATAGCGAAGATAATCAAAATGAATTGAATAGCGAAGACGAAGACAATGAGAACATAGAAACATTCATTAAAAAAGACACTACTACTCCTTCGTTCAAAGATTTTGAGATGCGAGTCAATTCTATAGAGATAAGAACGCAACAAAAACATTGTTGATGCCAAGGGCTCTGCTGCAAAATTGCTTGGCTGTAATATATTATCAACGCTCCCGTGTCAGATCCCATTACTTATCCTACTCTTACTTCTCCGTGAGCGCTGTTGCTACGACAACCGTAAAATTGTTGAAAAAGTCTGGACTGTTATATAAGATTTGTTCAGGCTCCTCGTCTATGTAATCGCCTCTGACATCTGAATTTAATTCCAACAGCATTTGCATGGCTATTTGCGCTCTGGACTTTCCAACGCTGTCTGCTTCTAGAAAGAAACTATCCAAATTGATTTAATAATTACACTTAGTGTTACAGTGTCAGCTTTGTACGACAGAAAGTTATTATGAGTATTCTTAATGATATACGAACTATCCAAATTGATTGAATTATTAAAAAGTTGAAACAAGTTCTTGTAATGGTATACATACTTTGCTCCGATATCCTCGGTGATAATTTTTCTACCATCGACGATTGTGAACGCTCCGATACCTGGCAGGACTAAGGATTTCAAGATCTCTGTGCCGAGTCCGGTGGCGTTTATGAGACAAACGTGAGCACTCTCCAACGCAGCTTGGCCATGATCGCCCCATAATCTTACATAGGGATTAAACGTTATGTTATTTATTATTTGTGTTAATTATTATCAAAATTATGTTGATTAACGTGGAAGAATTGAATCTAAACTTATCATATAGTACAGAATGTGTTAGTAGATAAAGAATTTCGATTGTTATGGAATTATATGCACATGATATGATCGAACGAATATGAAAATTCTAGTTTCTAACCTCAAAAAATTGTTCGGTGGTTCTTTACCTTAATTGTCGGTCGTATTTCCTATTTTTCTCGGATTGTTCTGGCGATTTCGGTGCCGGCGATGCCATAAGAACCGACTGGTGATTACAGAACGATTATTACAATTCGCGTTTCGAAATAATGTATGTACAATAAAGTTATGGCTCGTGACACATATCAACCGCGCTTGTTAAATATGCGCGTAACCAGAATACAAGAACCGTAATACAATATTTTGTTCGAGAATTAAGTTAGAGAATTTAATGGAAACTTTATTCGTAAGATTTTTTAATATTTAATTGTATATATATTCATTTTTAATCATGTTTGGAGTGCTGTAAAACCAGTAGTACAATATTAATTCGTAAGATTTTTTAATACTAATTTTTAATTAAGTTTGGAGTGTGGAAAAACTATTTTGTTTCATTCGTAACGTATATGTAACATTTGTAACAGTTGTAACACTAAAGAGAATAAAGATTGAACAATTTTATTATTCCCAGCTAGCATACAATATCTTAAAGATGTCTGTTTTATGTCTTCTTCATGTCTAAACGTCTACATCGCAAAACGGACGTGACTTGAACATTTGAAAAATGCCTTTTTGAAGACATCCCCAGATAGCACGGAATTTGGTCTGTCACAGCGTGCTGAGCTCGTGACCTCCACGTTACGGGCCGAACACCGCTTCGAGTTTCTCGTAGGCTTGGTGGGCTCGGTTCAGTGATGGTATTGTTGGCGCTTTCCGCGCGCTTGCGCGAGTTTTGTCAGGGACGTGTCTACGTGCGAAATTTGTGGGGAGCTATTGAGGCGAAAGTAGTGGGAGACTATCCGGCTATACCCTTTTGCAAAATTAGCGAGGCGTCCAAGTTACCCGATCTTTGTACTTCACTGAGGCCGTCTGAGGCTAAAATCGTCGCGCATGCGCATGATCTGAGTTGTGCGATATGAACCTTGTCGGATGACGGGAAAGTCGGAAAATGATATAGAGTCTTACCGCGAAGGGCCGCGGACAAAAGTAAAGTGCCCTTTATATCGTTGTGCTGACTTGTGCTAGGCTAGCACAACTCAGATATATGATTATATGCTGTTTGGATAACTATTTCTCACTTAAACGTTAATTAGTTGTCAAAAACGTTTTTTTACTATAACTTTTTTATTTATAATTTTTTTTAAGTAATACTTTAGCACAATTGAAAAAGCTCAATTTTCCATCTTATTTTTCATATTATAGGGATAATATTCGGGCACAATATAGCACAAACCTAGCACAATTCAGCACAATTCAGCACAATTGTTGAAATTATTTAATTCAACAAGTGGGGGGCTAACTTCTAGGAGGCGAGAACTAGTGAGCACTAAGCCCCGTTTCACAATAGAGCGGACGGTACGGTGTACCGCTACGGCGTACCGTCCGCTTGCGTAGCCGATTTTTGCTTTCACACTAGAGCGTACCGTCTAATATAATAGACGGAAAAAATATAATAAAATATGAAAATTATTATATAAAAATTATACATTCAACGGAACACTTCTTCTTCTTCTCCTTCTTCTTCGATCGTTTTTATCACATTTTTCTGCATGCTCCTACAAATATTACATTTAATAATATAATATTTAATCTAATAGCCGTGCGGACGCTCGTCAGCTCAACTGTGAAAGGTTCCATAAGACTGTGGGTAATCGGCT
>CM052337.1:24225579-24254428 GCA_028455595.1 Lasioglossum vierecki
AGGAAAAATGCCGCATGTATCACAATTTCAAACAATTTGAATTTTTGCATTATTTGAGCTTTAGAGTATGGGCTTTACGTATTTACCAGAAAAAGGATCATGAGAACAAATTCGAAAGACTAAAAAAAATAATGCAATTTATGGGATGTCCTATGTCAAGAAATTAATGATGAAAGCTTAAACGGCAATATCTCGAAAGTGAAAGTATGTGTAAGTATGCAAAAGAATTTCACACTGTTCTTTTAGTCTCTTATCACAGGCGAGGTACCTCGACGGTGTTCTTATAAACCATATTTTTCAAAATTCGCGCCATTTATTGTAGTACATTTGGTTTCCGATGGAGGCGGTGGTGTCTAAAGTCCTTTTTCAACTTGCATTAATCGCTGTACGGCTGGCTTATGGCAATCCCGTATCCATAGTATACATATCAGTGGTGAAACGGGGCTTAGTCACTAAGTGAAGAACGTCGAAACCGCGCGTTTTTCGAATGTCAGACCTTCAATTGTCCACACCGATGACATATTTTTGGGGAAAAATGTTTGAACGTGCAAAGGATTAACGGACTTTTTGATTTGTATTATAAGATGCGTTGTTTATTTTCTGCAAAACTTGTGTACACATGCACGCGCAACGGTGTGATCAATAAGTTGAGTTTACGAACAACACCGTCCGAAATTTTCGTTAAAATGTGACACATTTTGACCGTTTCCACCGCATTATGAGAGTCGGGTCTTCTGTAAGAAGGTCGAGTAAATTAATAACGAGATGCAATCGCAGAAGCACCTTCAGCTAACATTGGCGATAATTAAACCATACGTTGTTAAATCACCCTTTGTGCTTCAGGTGAGGAAACATAACCTATATTTCCTATATCTTCGAGCGTCTATGCACAATTACGAGTAAAGGTACCAGTTGCCGGATATAATTCGACGACTTGGAAGGTTTTATTTTATTAATCTCAAGGCGTTCTGTAATTTATTTTGCATTATTTCTGATAAACTATCGATCTTTCTTCTGCATCGTCAAAGTTTATTAAAAAGAAGTAGAAGTTTTAATCCGAAGTCTTAAATTTCTGATAATAAATTAACTGATCACATTATCCACGTGCAATAACAAGTACAGGTTCGATTATTAACTTAATTAAATTCCCGATCGCCAAGATTTCTCCTAAAACGTACCGTCGAAAAGCTACAGCTGTTTAAAAACTCGATAAACCAAAAAATTTGAGAAAAAACGAACACTTTGTGTGATAACTTCTAAACTATGCGACGTATAGAATTGAATTAGGAGTTATTCGATAGAGCTTGGCGAACCGAATCCAACGAACACCTCGAATCGTATATAGCTGCTACCAGTCAAAAGTTATGAGCAAAAACCTGTCCAAAAGAGGGCGAAAAAGTTGTCTTTGCTCATGAATGGTGTTTTTTGAACGAATGGACTTTTTCGAATGGGTGTTCGAACCGAACCTTCTTGAAGAAACGCCGCGTCTAATGGCTCAAAGCCCAGCTTTCTATGTTCAGCCGTTCTCAGTTGAGACCGTCGCAAACAAACGAAGAGGCTGAATTTTATTATTTACGGAGTTTGTGTTATTTTTTATTAATTTCGAAAAAGTTCGTGTTACTGTCCGCTAAATGGTACCTCTGTCGTAGTTTTCGGAAATACCGACGCTTTAGTATTTCTTGAGCTTGTTTGTTATATTGCAGTTCCAACGGTTTATAATTTCCAGAAAATTCGGGATATAATAATCGACAACAATTTCAAAATTGTCAGATCACGCAGAACCGTAATCACGCCGACAGATGCGCAGTTGTTTTACGAAGAACATAAGGAAAAGTTCTTTTACAATCGTCTTGTGACGTTCATGTGCAGCGGCCCGTCCGACGTTCACATTTTAGCCGATCACGATGCGATTCGGAAGTGGAGGAAGCTAATGGGTCCCACGAAAGTTTACAGGGCGCAATACACCGATCCCGAAACGATTCGAGGAATGTTCGGTCTCTCGGATACGAGAAACGCAACGCACGGATCAGGTATCCAATGATTCTGTTAGAACATTAGACTCCTCTTGTTTTTATAATACAAGTTACCTAATAATTTATTTATATCCACTGTATCCATCCATATCCTATATCATATTATAATATAGATTAGTGTCTTGCATCAATATTGCGTCTTTCCTTCTTGCTTTGATACTCTCCGGAGCCAGTTTACTGTTTCTCTCTTTTCTATGCTCTAATTTATTCTTTCTACCCCTTCGTAATATTCTACCAGATGCTTTAGCGTCTCCAGATGTCCCTCGCATATCATTCGCATTCTCTCTTCCTCCTTTCTTTAATATTTATTCCCTTCTTCTATATTCCCACATTCTTATCTTTGCCAACAGGCTCTGGTTGTCTTCTTCGCCTCTCTCCTCCCAGGTACCTTGGCAATCTTGCTTTGTGTATATGTTCGTATCTCTTGTAATGCGATATTACCTTTTCAGATTCTGTGCAGTCTGCGGAGAGAGAGATCGCGATATTCTTCAAGGATTTTAATTTTAAGAAGTGGTACGAACAGGAAGAAAGATACTACAGTTTGGGGAAACTTCACTTCGATCCAATAGCATTCGTGCATACTATTAATACGAGTTCTACGCTGACTCTTGAAGAAAACTTGTAGAAGGATTGTTACCTTTAAAAGGTAGTCTACGAAATACAGGGTCTAATATTCTTCTAGTCACTGGGTAAACTATTATACCTTGTTGCATTCTTGGCAAGCTTGAATTATATTTCTCTTTTCTCGTTATTCCACGTTTAGAGATATTCAACAGTGTGAAAGGAACTTTAGTAAAACTGATGAAATTTATAATGAAAAGGTGTTGAACTATGTATGATATAAAATGAATAAAACTTTTGTTTGTAGATGAAATTGGTTATTCAGAGCTGAATAAAACATATTTTGTATTATAATACAGTACAAATTTCTTGTTCTACAAAATACCTTGAAATTCCTCTGGAAGAGAATATGTATAAATTTATTCAAACCGATTCAAACTTAGTAGAATATTTTTAGTTTCATCAACTCTTGAAATGTAGTTTACTGTTATAATTTGTTAAATAAATGCGTAATTTAAGTAAAAATTGTAAAACTGTCTAGAGTTAATTCCGCTAATGTAGATTGGAAGGTAAAAATAGAGTTTTAGGAATGGATTTTGTTTAAAACTGTTCGAATTGTACTCGCAGTTTCATTGTTTACATTATTGTTCAGATTTCGACGTAATCACATAATCGTTTACAACTTCCTGCGACGTCTCGACGAATTTGCTGTTCATGCACTTGTACGTCTTCTCCATCAATGCTGGAAGATCTTCCAGGGTCAAACCTTCCGTAGGAATAGCAGGTAAAACCGTGATGTAACTGACGCCTAAAAAAACCATTTTAATTCACAGAAACACAGCCGAATCAGATGGTTATAATTAACAATCGTGATAATCATAACTAGACTGCGAGACTTTATGTTATTCTGGTATTTGAAAATTTTCAAAAAATGCTGGGACATAAAATACGACAGAATTTAGTATGATTTTAATTTATTGCAGATCTAACAAGCCTACTACAGTAAATTATAGCTTTATATGGATCGTATTTGTTGGTAACATTTAATTATTAATGCTCTCAGCACAAAGGTTTGATTATTTGTTCACAAATTAATAATTTCATAATTGATCATTTGATAACTTTATACTTTAATTATTTGATAATTTGATAACTTGATATTTTAATTATTTGATTCTTTGATAATTTGATAACTTGATAATTTAATTATTTGATAATTTGATAACTCGATAACATAGTAATTTGATAACTTGATAATTTAATTATTTGATAACTTGATAACTTAATTATTTAATTGTTTGATAATTTGAAAATTTAACTAGGAGGTTGTTGCTCGCTCGCTTCGCGAGCTCACGGGTAGGACTGCTCTTGCGAGAGGGTTAGTGGCATATATACATATATACCATGATCCAATCGGCCCCAAATTTTTTCTAGACCATTTTCTCAAGAGTTACAATTCTGGGGGTTCCGCAGGAAAAAATTTTGCAAAATAATTTTTATCAAGTATAGCTAAGGTCCCTTGTGTTTACATGTCCCTGTTTGCATGTTGTCCATTTCTACGTTCGGCATCCTCTGTAAGTATTTTCGGCGCGCCGACGCGATCATAAAAGAATAGTTTCTCTACACAATCTCTGTCCCTGCTCGGAACAGACGATTGGAGATCTAGGTCACGACTTAACTTTATCACGGAAAATAAAATTATAATGTCATATACCACTTTCTTGAAATTCCTTCACGAAAGTTGTTAAACATTCGCCGTCTAATAACGATTTGAATTCTTCACCTGAATTGAATATCTTCTGTTTAGAATTGAGAAAGTAATACTTCGAAACGACGACCGGTTGAATCGGTATTTGTTTGGTGATCGCAGTGATGAAAGCGCCTTTCTTAAAGGGCATCAACGTCAAATTAGAATGCCGATGACCTTCCGGAAATATAATGAGATGTCCCTGAAAAACAAATTAATTAGAAAACAAGTTTCGTCGAGGCTCTGACCAGAAGTAATATTTTTGGATTGTCAGTTAGCTCAGGCTCAGTTTTCGCGAAATTTGATTTTGAAAAGAAACTAAGAAACTCAAACTAAAAGAATTTTTTTCTGCTTTAACCGAAAAAGTAAAATGAGTGATACTTCTCGAAATAATTTCGATAATTATTGCGAAAGGGTCGCCGTACTCCAATTTTGATAAAATTTAAATATTTTATGCAGTAACACATTTTGAATAACTTTTTCCTTCTCCAATATAGGGTGGTCGCTTTCAGTTTTCGAGATATTTGCAGAAAACTATTGCTAATACTGTATTTTTCCGTATTCTTGCACGCTCCGTGGCAACTTAGTAGCAATAGTTTTTTTCGAATATCTCGAAAACTAAAAATGCCCCCCTATAGTGGAAAAGGAAAAAGTTATTCAAAATATCGAAATATATAATATATTTAAATTCTATCAAAATCGAAGTACGGTAACCCTTTTGCAGTAATTACCATAATTACCTTCGTTCTTCAGATTTTTGTGTTTTTGGACGGTAAATTAAAAACAGGAGCGTTACAGAATTAATCTGAATTGTTTGAAGGGGGGGGGGGGTGAACAAAATTTTCAATTCATCAAGTGTGCGTAAGGGAGCCACCCTGGTGCCCTTAATTTTCCGTTGACGAACCAAACCTTTGTCTTTTTAATATGGTCCCCGGCATCGCTCAACACATCGAAAGCTTGTTTGCCCTTTTTCCTGTCGATAAACGAAGTACCCCAAAGCGCGGCTGCCAGACCAAACAATCCAAAATACAATAACTCTTTTTTAGCAACAACACAGCACCTGTCCAGCATACACCACAGTTCGCCTAAAACTAAAGTTTGTACGCCGTATAAAGTAAATTCGTGTAAAGTTTGAATTGTTTGAGAAAGTAATTTTAAAAAATAACTAACATATGAATTATACTTGCCAGTGAGATCTATGGCACTCTGGTGATTCACTAAAATAATACTGCCGCTGTCGTGAACCAAGTTCTCTTTTCCTCGAACACAATATCGCACTCCCAAGAATCTCACACCTTCTATTAAAGACCACGCGGAAGGGCTGAAAATTTTTATAAATGCTTTGCGTAAATGTACTGCTTCGTACGGACGTGAACATTTGCCGAAACCTACCCTAACTAATGAATTACAGTTAAAATTAATTACAATATTTACATTAGCGAACTCCACTTTCCAACCAACGCCCTTTCTTCATACTCCCCTGTTGACCCCTGACCTCCTCAGGACCAGGACTTAGCCCAATCCTTCCATTTTTATTCTCCCTTCATTCTTCCACCCTCCTCAGCCCCTCCGCCCCTCCTCATTCATCATCCATGCATATTGCTTCTTCCCTTACTCTCTCACTCATACTCACACCACACCCCCTTCCCTATTCGCGGACCCCGTCTTCCGGTCGCTTGACATCCATTCCCAGTCTCTCACTCACACCCTTCCACCCTCCTTGTCCACTCCTCCCCTCCTTCTCCATCATCAAATACCATCCACACCACCTCTTGCCAACCTTTCTCCCCATCTATCCTCATGCACTCGTCCCATACATGTTCTCATGTCTCTATCGCTCATCCACACATTCTACATTTTCCCCTCCCATACACACCATCTACATTTTCCTCTCCCATCCACACATTCTACATTTTCCCGTTTCATTCACACAATCTAAATTTTCCCCTCCCATCCACACAATCTATATTTTCCCGTCCCATCCACACAATCTACATTTTCCCTCCCATCCACACACTCTACATTTTCCCCTCCCTTCATTCATCCAATTTCCCTCTTATCATTCATCCATTACTTTCTCTCCCATCATTCATGCAATACTTTCCCTCACACATCTCATTTTCCAATCTAAATCTGGCCACACCCTCTGTCATCTGCTCTTCCCCCATCCTTTCTTCAAATATCCTGGTAGCCCCTTTGTTACGGATCAATTGTGTGATTTGGTTTGGTTTTGTTTGTGTTATGGATTAATTGTGTGATTTGGTTTGGTTTTGTATGTGTTGTAAATCAATAGCTTAGTTTAGTTACTACTGTAATGCCCTTTCTTCGGCGAGATGACTGTGTAAAATCTAAGAGGCGAGTTATGTGTATGGGTTGGGCAAATATTGTAATAAATTGATAACGTGAGTAAAGTTACGTTTGTGGTTTAGTTACGGTGCGATGCGGAGATGTTGTAGATTGCGATCGAATATAGAATAGTATGATGGTATTTGTGCATATATAGAGTATTGTTATGTGTCATTTATGTGCGTACGGCGTATGACAAAAACTCTAGCCAACATCACGCATTATATGGCGATCGCTACATGGTCGGAAACCCCTAAAAAGGCCACGGATAAGGTTGTTACATTTACAACAGCCTAGGCCCGGTAGACCAGGAAAGGGATGGGGAGGGGGGTCATTACTAAAAGAGGAAGCAGTGGGGTAGGGCATAAATACTGTGAAAGAAAAGGCGTAACGGTAGTCAAGAGCGGATCCTTATGTAAGAAATACTTGTATCTTCCGAACATTGTCAAAAATAAGTAAACTAAACGGTCTGTTAACAACACCCTTCTCTGTTACCATCCCACTTCCTATATTTTGAGCTATTAATTCTCTCCTATCTTCTCTCCATCTGAATTTTCTTTTCCCTTTTTACCCAGATAGCACAGGACGTCCAGAAGGCGTGCATTTCAGGTCTGAACGTCCTACGCCCTTAAAGGACGTCTCGAAAATGTTTTTCCCAGGACGTTGGTTTAACGTCTTCTGAACGTCTTGTTACAAAACTGTACGTCTAAAAGATGTCTCCAAGAGTCGTTAACGACATCTAATGGACATTCTTAGGACGTACCTAAGCCGTTGATTAGACTTTTGTAGGCCGTTCGGAATACGTTCGTAGGACATTCAAGACATCCATAAGACATCTTTTATGTCCGACAGCAGACGTATTCAAGACGTCTCTGTGCTATCTGGTCTAAGCACACAATAGATATAATTTTTCTCCTTTCATTAGGAAATTACGACCTACAAAAAAATTATAATCACTAAAACCGTAAAGTAAATCGTAGGGGAAGGGGTTAATGTTGATTTTTCGCGTCCTTCACCGTTCGGTTTACCGTTCGGCGAAATGTTCGGTTCTGTACGAAGCTTTTAAATTTTATAATGTATTTTCTTAAGAATTTGCTATGCGACCGTGAAACTTACAGCGCATTTCCCCAGTGTCCGATACGTAGCAGCATAAACGGTATGCACACATGCGGCACCGTAGCAGCAGCAACCACAAAGAAACTAAATTTTATGTAATATCTGATTCTCTCACAGGAGACGAGGAACGCCAAGAGAGTCAGACCACTTATAAATCCAACGCTGGAGTAAGCAGCCGTTTGTAATCTGAAATCAGAAAACATTCACATTACAGTAAAGTCGCGATACTTGTCCAACGACTGTCTTCTACACGGAGAAATATCGTGTAAGGACACATTTTTTTATGACTGAGTTTACCGCGTCCAGATTACACACGAAGCCGAACATGGAAAAGGACAGCTTGTAAATACTACTCATACAATTACAAAACTTCTTTATTTTTCACTATTTTTTACGGGACTTTCGCCAACTTGTTTCTGGTATTTTACTTATTAAAAAGACGTTAAACACGATATCATTTCATCTGTGTTCAGTGGTTTCATCGACTTTGAATAAAATTAATTGAAATTATTATATATTTTAATCGATTTTAGATAAAATTAATTGAAACTATTATACATTTATACCTATATTACCATTAATATTATGATTGATCTATCCTTGTTGTATTAATATTTATACAGAGTGTCTCAAAATTCGTGTAGTTCCCGGAAATGGAAGGTTCCTTGGGTCATTTGAAGTGACATTTTCCTTTAAAAATATGGCGTCTACGGCTTTGTTTAGGAGTTATTAACGAAAAACACGGACCAATCAGAGCGCGACCTGCGTAGCCGCGCCTGCAGCAGAGCGTTGACGGGAGGCCGTGACATCGCAACGAACAAGAGTTTCTTGATTACGTGAATGCTCACCGATATCAATGAGTTTTGGATATGTGGTCAAGACCATTATTCTGAACAACATTTCTCTTCACTTGTAAATTCATGGGATCGATGTTATACCTGTTATGAAGACTGTTATTCTGAACAATATTACACTTTAAAATGTTTGGCTTTCGGCTTTAGTTTACGAGATAATCGCGAAAAACCTGCTAATGTTTCAAAAACAAAATCCGACCGTCAACCATTTCAAAGGAAAAAGATAATTAAAACGTCGAGTTTTATAACATTATTTCAAGGTCATTGAAATCGGTGAAAACCTTAATCATCTTTGCCCGACTTGCGGTAACTTTACCCGAACGAAAGAAGAGGCAGAAACTGCTTGTTTTAAAAACTCACTTATTTAGCCGTAAATCCATTTGCTACCTCGAAATGTGTGACAATGGGTCAGTCGGTGACGAACTACACAGGTGTCTTCAGGTATGCGACAGTGTACCACACTCCAAGGGGCGTACACACACACACACAACCAAGTCAACGAACTGTACAGCTGGTGGTAGATTTCAGGTATACGACACCCTGACGGTTACGCGGTCAACGATCTGGACTTTTCACTTTCACTTTCAAATCGATAAATAAATCACATCTTTTTTTACACAGATGCACTAATAACAATTGCAATATCTCTTGTATTGCAGCATAAATCACTACTTTCTAAAAGAAGAACATCTCGAATTTTTCTTTCACTTTTCACTGTACAGTTAAACGTACGTTTTCACAATGGGAATATTTAACGGCGACAGTCGATGCACTAAAATCCTTCGACAACGATGAACTCGCAATTCTTTGGCATCTATACGGTGGTGTCCCTTCCGCTCGTTGTCCATAAATTATTTGTCTGTTCAGACCGGTAATTGCACCGCTGGTGATGGCTGTCAAGTATGCGATCGCAGTCAACTCCAAGGGCTGCAAAAAAGTGGCAGCAGCATCAGACCCGCATCATTCTTAGGTGATAATGATGCATGGCATAATCCCTTCCGCGGAGACGAGGATCGCTGTTTTCTATCATGGAGGAAAGGCAAGGATCACACTGCTGCACTTTCAACTTCTGCAAAACACGTGATTTTTTCAGAATGTTCCTGTATCCTCAGTTTTTCTTCGTGGTGGGGATATTTGGGGGTGTTCGCAGCTTTTATGCGAAACTGCAGTCAGTCGAAGTCTCTGCCTCATGATGCTCACTGCACAAGACAACTTCCACATCATTATCACCTATGGCCGCTGCGGGTCTGATGCTGCTGCCACTTTTTTGCAGCCCTTGGATTTGACTGCGATCGCATACTTGACAGCCACCACCAGCGGTGCAATTACCAGCCTGATAAATAATTTATGGACAACGAGCGGAAGGGACACCGTACACGTGCCAAAGAATTGTCTCTTCATCGCTCTTTCGAAAGATTTTAGTGCATCAACTGTCGCCGTGAAATATTCCTATTGTGAAAACGTACGTTTGACTGTACAGTGAAAAGTGAAAGAAAAATTCGGGATGTTCTTCTTTTAGAAAGTTGTGATTTGTGCTGCAATACAATTGATATTGCAATTGTTATGAGTGCATCTGTGTGAAAAAAGATGTGATTCTTTTATCGATTTGAAAGTGAAAGTGAAAAGTCCAGATCTTTGACCGCGTATCCGTCAGGGTGTCGTATACCTGAAATCTACCACCAGCTGTACAGTTCGTTGACTTGGCTGTACGCCCTTTGGATTTGCGGTACACTGTCGCATACCTGAAGACATCTGTGTAGTTCGTTACCGACTGCCCCATTGTCACACGTTTCGAGGAAGCAAATGTATTTATGGCTGAATAAGTGAGTTTTTAAAACGAGCAGTTTCTGCCTCTTCTTTTGTTCTGGTAAACTTGCCGTAGATCGTGTCCGCTATCATGAAAACCCGTAATTAATTGACAAGTAATGTTTTTTCGCGATTATCTCGTAAACTAAAGCCGAAAACCAAATATTTTAAAGTGTCATATTGTTCAGAATAACGGTCTTGATAACAGGTATAACATCGATCCCATGAATTTACAAGTAAAGAGAAATGTTGTTCAGAATAATGGTCTTGACCACATATCCAAAGCTCATTGAAATCAGTGAGCATTCACATAATCGAGAAACTCTTGTTCGTTGCTATGTCACGGCCTCCCGTCAACGCTCAGCGCGGCGCCGCTATCCAGGTCGCGCCGTGATTGGTCCGTGTTTTTCGTTAATAATTCCTAAACAAAGCCGCCGGCGTCGCTTTTGTAAAGGAAAATGTCGCTTCAAATTATCCAAGGAATCTCCTATTTCCGGAAACTGCACAAATTTTGGGACACCCCGTGTAATGGATTTAAGAATTATTTTTATATTTAAATTTTCTAACGCAACGTAGAACAGCATATCTAACTTTACATCTTGTTTGAATTAATTGGAAAAAAATAGAATTAATTGTAAAAACATTTTAATAACAATTTTCCTGAAGTGAATCGAAAAAAGGAAGAGTACAATTCTCTTGTTTGACGCCTCGCGTTCTCAATAAATAACCATGTCCGATATTCGTGCCTTGTGAATACGCTGATCTATAACTTCATTTCCCTAAAATATGCGAGAATAATTTGTTGAACAGTACTTTTACTGAACAAATTCATGAATAGTCGGAACGAAACCGCTGATAATAATAATGATAATTTAAATAACTTTTATGCTACGGTGACGTATGTCTGCCGAGTTAATTATTTATACGTTCAGGCAAACGGACATTGCAAACAAGACCTTCAGCTATTTCAATTTATAATAAAATAGACTGCACATTGAATTTTGATCCTTCAAATCTTTTCATTTATAGATAATATTGTCCAACAACAAAAATGCTTCTATATAACTGTTGGGTGGATCTTAGAGTTTTCCGCGTTGATTCCGAATTTGGTCTTAATTTTTCTGCTACACGCATAGTTTCTGAGAAATTTGAATTTGAAGAAACTACGTATTTTTTGACTTTGAACAAATATTGTGACGTTATTATATAAGATATTATATTGTTCTTTACAACAAAAGATTCTCTAGACTTTCCCGAATCCAGTGATGTGCAAAAGTAATAGGTTGTGATTGTTTGAACATATTTAAACAATCATTCAAGACGGAGAGACACCACTTTTGCACACATTTTTGAGGATATTTTTCAATTTATATAAAAAAGTAAGGGTCCAGCGGAAAATCGAATTATACCACGCGATAGGGCCGACGTTTGTCTTGAGAAATTACCCTTTCAACTCTCCAACGTCGACGTTTTTATCGATCCAGAGAGCAAATATTCGTGCCCACACGGGTTGCCGCCAGTGACGCTCACCACTAGAGCGGGCTTTCGCCGTGGCGTATCCCGTAGAATGCTCGCTCTAGTGGTGAGCGTTACTGGCGACAACCCGTGTGGACTCGGATATTCTTCTCTCTGGATTGATAAAAACGTCGACGTTGGAGAGTTGAAAGGGTAATTTCTCAAGATAAAAGTCTGCCCTATCGCGTGGTGTAATTCGATTTTCCGTTGGACTCTTATTTTTTTTATATAAATTGAAAAATATCCTCAGTAATGTGTGCAAAAGTGGTGTGTCTCCGTTTTTACAACGTATTACTATTGCACATTACTGGATTCGGGAAAGTCTAGAGAATCTTTTGCTGTAAAGAACAATACAATATCTTATAAAATAACATCATAACATTTGTTCAAAGTCGAAAAATACGTATTTTTTTCAAATTCAAATTTCTCAAAAACTATGCGTGTAGCATAAAAATTAAGACCACAGTTGTATGGAAACGAGAAAAAAGTTGAAATCTATTGGACAGTGTAATTGAAGTATCGAAATTACTAACATTTCTTAGTGGCAGCTCAGGTCAAGTGGAGGCCCCAAGTAGTAAAAATTTTGGGGAGCTAAAACTCAAGTTAGAAATATAAGTTACAAGAAAAGTCACTTAAACATAATTTTTCGTAAAAAATATGATTGCTGCCCAGTGACGGTACAAGTCAAGTGGAGATCCCAAAAGGTAAAAATTTCGGGTACCTTCGAACTTATTTAGAAATAGAAGTTGCAAGAAAACTCTCCTAAATGTATTAACAAAAAAGAAACCAATGCGCCACTGTATACAAGGTGGGACAATAACTATGTCCACATAGAAAGACTTTAAATAGTTAAATAGTACGATCTACTTTTTTCATCATGAATCGATAGACTATCGAATTCTAATTCATATTATTACTTATTACAGGTAACGGAAATATTCAAAGTGGACAAAATTATTGGCCCACCCTGTACAGGTACAAACCTTCCGTGTTTGTCTTACTGACCATCAATTGTAATGATACACCGTACATACAGTACAAAAAATCTCTGATGATTATACAATTTACTATCGTAAGGTAAGTGACACGTAATGAGTTTTTCATCTAACACAATGTTGTAGAAATGTCAGTGGTGTATCCAATGGTAAACGACTGTGTGGGGCCCTGGGATATCATGGGACCCCGAATTTCAAAGAAATTTATTTAATGTGTAATGGTATGAAATTTTTCATGATTTTTCTTCTTTGTTAATAAGTTTAGGAGAGTTTTGTTGCAACTTCTACTGCCTGTATATAGGCAATTTGTTCACAGAAAATTAAATTTAATAACACAGTTAATAAATTTAACAAAACTCTAACAATATTTATTTGTAAAAATGATTGTTAAATGATTGTGATAAGAACCAATTCCTCTGTTTGTCCGTACTGTTAATCGCTTGAAGCGTTTCGAAGGCTCTTCAAGGTTATTTGCACTACACTTCACGAAACCGTCAAAGTTCACTCTTGAATATCGCATTGTGAGACTGATATCTATTTAAACACGAAAATTACTTGTTTCTTTTGTAAACTATTCCTTTCAGAACGATTTCTTAAGTATTGCGTAATAATCTAATAGAATTCACGTTCATTCAAGTGCACTTTTCACAATTGTATTTATTCATACGATACTTAAAAAGGTGTGCATATAATATTTTTGAATAAAATTTTGAACTAAAAATTAAGTTATTTAATCGTGGATTAATACGACGACTTGAAGGCTCATAGAAGACGTCAATTTTAGGTCTGAAAATATTACATTTCAAGAAGACGTCTTTCTTAAGACGTTTTAAAGACGTCTTCTTTCAGACATCTTAACGGCTTCTAATTTCAATCATTTTAAGGAGTCTTTAAGACGTATGTTGCCTGTTTGACGTTTCAAAGACGTTCAGGAAACGTTTGACAGCCGTCGGAGATGTATCTAAGACGTCTTTGTGCTATTTGGGTTACCATTTTATCGAATAAATTTATGCATTAACATCTTAACAAAATTTAATCTTCGAATTCCAATTGAAAAACACTACTCTGTTGAAACAGAAACTTTATTTTGCAATGCTCAATCTCAATTTTTTTGAAAATAAATTGTATACTATAAAAATATTTAATAATAGTAATATCTTAATTTTAATTATTTTTTTAGCATCATTCTATTTTATCAATTAATTCCTAGCTAGCATAAAGACGTCTTGAAGGTGTTTGTTGTTGGATATTCAGGACTCTTTAATACAGAACTTTTTTGACTCTTTAATTCAGAACATCTTTAACACATCCTCGGAGAGGATATTTTCAAGATGTCCATACGTTAACACGACGTCACTAAAAAGACGTCTTTAAGACAATACAACGACGTTTCTAAAACATGTCTTCATGATATCTTGAAGACGTCAGCAAAAAGAAGATGTCCGAAATAAGGCGTCTTTAAAACGTCTCGAGAAAGACATCTTTAAAAATGATACTAGCCTTGGTATACTTAAAAAACAGATTATTTCACACGTAAAGAATTTTTATTTTCGTTCTTCTCAATTTTATAGGATCAGTGCCAAATTGTTATTGAAATATGTCTAAAATACAGAGTGGAATTTAAATTTTCTTTCCAATCAGATAAGTTAAGTAACAATTGACACGTGGTGTATAACGCGAGTGTTAAGATTAACTCATCTGTGCACTATCTTACGTCGTTTCTCATTGATAAACCCAGCAGTTTTAGAACGATTACACAACCCAATGTTATTTGTATACTTTATCGGAAGGCATTGATGTGATTTCGTAGTTACGAATTATTTTCCAGACGTAACATCGAATCATGTTTGACCTTCACTATTATTTTGTGTTGCATATTCTAACGTTTCCATTGGTTTGCTACAATAACAAATACATATTAATTAATATGTACTTATATATTAATTATAAATAATAATATTAATTAATTAATATACTTATATTATATTACTTATATAACTTATATTATATTATATTAAGTATATTAATATGTAACTTTTTAATAAATCGAAATATTATTTTAAATAATGTTGAGAATAAAACCTAATTTTCTTTCGGTGTACAGGGTGTAACAAAATATATTATCGTGGCTTCTTCAGGTGATTCGGGCAGGACATCCATTTTAGGTCTGAACGTCGTGAAAGGACAACTTCAAGACGTCTTGAAAATGTTTTATCCGGGATGTTGGTTTAACGTCTGACATAAGACGTCTTCTGAATAGGTTGTCACAAAACCGTAAGTCATAAAGACATCCCAAGAATGTCCATTAGACGTCTATAAATGTCTCTTCGACAACTTTAACACGTCTTTTAGACTACAGTCTTAACTTTCTTTGACCGTTTGGAATAAGTTCGTACGACATTCAAGACATCCATAAGATGTGTCTTGAATGTCCAACAGCAGACGACTTTAAAACGTCTCTGTGGTATCTGGGTGGAGTTGGATCAAAACCAATGGCCGAAGAGTTAACCTTGATCATAATCTTCAAGGTCGAGTTAATTTTCTATTGCATCGTTTAGTACTCGCGACGATTAACAAATGTTTGAATAAATAACAATCTTTAAGCTTCGATGCACGATTTTCTATAATATCTACAGAGTGTCCTAGTATATTGGGTAAAAGGGAGTTATTCGACAGGAGAAAATATGTGGCTACTGTGGAAACACTCACCAATGTAAATTTACTCACCAATATGAAGTTGTCGTTTTATTTAACATGTCTCGCTACTTTACCAGTGGCGCATCCAGGATTTAATCTTTGGGGTGGGGGGGGGGGCAGTTGAACAAAGTGACCTTTTTGTTAACAAACATATCTGTCAACGGTAGCCACGCACATTTACTTCATAAGTACTGACATTGAAGGATTTTATACCAGGCCACAGAATGATTTTTAATGCACGTCAAATAAAATCCATTAAGATGATTATATAAATTTATTTACAGAATAAAATCTAGTATTTTGTTTCGATTTTCTTGCGCAGCCCCCCCCCCCCCCTGGCACCTGGCTTCCTCCTGGGCGCGCCACTGAGATTTACAATGTTATAAGTTATTAATAAATTTAAATAATTAACTTCTGTCATATATATATATATATATATATATATATATATATATATATTTCTAGTCCTAAATTCTCCTAGAGATCCTCTAAAAATATGCAATAAATTGTTCACATTGGAGGCTTTGGTTACGAGGCGATGGACTTGGGACATCCGTTATGTGTTCGCGTGCCTAGCATTCGCAAGCAGTGGAACCGATAAGTCGCGATCGGACGCGTGAGCCGATATCAGCATCGCGTGATCATCCAATTTCCTTGGAAACAACGCCTCGAATGAAAAAAACTGTATTCCATACAGTGAATCACGTAAGTACATGAACAGTATAAGTTTTTACAATTGTATCGATGTTCTGTAAGCAGTTAGTAGTATCGGTTTACTAAACGATCTGCAAAACAAGATTTTCCAAAAATTACAATGTACAAGAATCCATTCAAAATATAAGAATAGGATTTTTTAAAACTTTTTCATTTTGGGCCTTAATGAAAATTTAAAATATACGTTTTGCAGGACCGTGTTAGGTGCACACATGCTGAAAATTTCACTGGAATCGATTAACATAACCAAGAGCTAGAAGTGGACAAATTCAACAGATCATTAGTAACAGTTTTTTTTACATATATCTCCAAAACTAAAAGCGACCAGACTATTCTTCCAATATTAAGTGGAAAAAGTTGTTCAATGTATGAAGCTGCATAACATATTTAAATTTCATCGAAACCGGAGAGGAGAGTACTTTCGAAATAATTATTATAATTTCTATAAATGTTCTACCTGAATTGCAACGAACTAGAAACTAGAAATTAATTTTCTGTCTTAACTTTCGAGTTTTTAAGTTTCCGAAACGTCACTAAAAATTGCTGTATTATTCTTTCACGTAAAGGATTTTTTCTAAACTAACTGATGCCTCAACATCATGGAGTTGTGAGACTCTCAATTGTGATTCCAAAAAAATTTTAAAAAAATAAACCCACCTTAAAAACACCTCCATCTTTTTCGAAGTCGGTTAAAAAGTCGAATAGATGCACTCCCGGCGCCCAACATCCATATTTTTACATTATCTCGGAGTAATTTATAATAATAATAAAACAATTTTGCGGCTGCTTTTTTTAAAAATAAATCTCTACCGGTTCGAAGGTGTATAATTATCTAAAGAAGTCATGATGAAAACATTTTCTCGTACTTTGTACATTGTTCAAAGTTTGTTTACACCTCTTCACACGATCAATCCTGTACGAAATGTAATCACTTGGAGGCTATCTACTTATCTCTCTACCTCGACAGATGTTCACAGGTGAAGTCCGTTCCGTAATGTCACGATAACAACCAAAATAAGCTTCGAGTTCATTCACAAGATACGCGAGATTTTCACTCGGATTAATAATTCACCTCAACAACGATTCCAGTTTCAAGCAAATAAAAATCGCGAAATGAAACGTCCCAAATGAATTATTTTTCAGGGAATTTGTTATTCGAGCACTTTTACCAAATCTCAGTAACTCTCGAACGAATAGAGTCGTCCATTAAAAAATTATTAAATATTGTACGTCAAAAATCGAGGATGAAAGACGTCAAAGAATGAATTATTTTCCAGGGAATTTATTATTCGAGCACTTTTACCAGATGTCAGTGACTCTCGAATAAATAGATTCATCGATTCAAAAATTATTAAATATTGTACGTAAAAGTCGAGGATGAGAAACGTCACAAAATGAATTATTTTCCAGGGAATTTGTTATTCGAGCACTTTTAAAAAATTATTAAATGTTGAACGTCAAAAATCGACGATAAAAAACGTCACTAAATGAATTATTTTTCAAGGAATTTGTTATTCGATCACTTTTAAAAATTTATTAAATGTTGAACGTCAAAAATCGAGGATATAAAATGTCACAAAATAAATTATTTTTTCTGGGAATTTATTATTCGAGCACTTTTAAAAAATTATTAAATGTTGAACGTCAAAAATCAGAGGAAAAGACCAATTATTTTACAATATTGTAATTTTTATTTCTAACCGAAGAACATTTTCGAAATTTCAGTTAACTATTACCCTTACGTGTGTATGTATATACTGAACGGAAAAACATCGTTGAAAATAATTGATGTAATTATTAAAATCACTGGAGTAACAACGACAGAAATAAAAGCGACGTAAAATAAATATATGAAAAAATATTTCAGGAACACTGGTAGCCCAGACTCTAGAATACGGCAACTTTCTGTTACATTTTCACATAAAATTTTAGTGTTTTATGCTTTTTTTATTTTATATTTCTACGTTAAAAAGTTATAATATTCTCGTAACCGAATTATGCACAAGTACATTATAATTATTTAATGTCCTTTATCGTTAATTCATTTTATATGTCCACTTAGTTGTTCAAAGAATATTAATTTATAAAGTGATACTATATTAGGGTATTGTGTTAACGAATACTATAATTAAATATTTCACTCACGTGTCGTACATTGTTGTTTATTGGATCAAAGCAAAAACGCTTGAGAAAACGCGACGGGAGAACTGTCAAACGCGACCGCAACTCTCGCAATAACGTAATGCTCTGGCAGATAAGCAAACATTTCAGGCAATCGTGATTCGTAGTCTTTCGACATATTTCCACGAGCACACGTGAGCACTCTGCACACCGAATTTACTCGATTTCTGCACTTACGCAAATGCCGGACAAAGGGATCCAAGCTGAATTATGAAATCTCATTCGTAATTTATTGTGTGCCATTTACATTGTATAATGTACAATAATTATTTACAGTGAAACGAGCTGACCTTTTGTTTTAGCAATTAGGTAGCTCTGAAACATACACACTGTCACGTCGTTCAATTTTCGGTTCCCCTTCGGAAGGCAACCTATTCCTCAATCTTCGGTTCCCCTGCAGAGGGCAACCCACTCCTCAATTTTCAGTCGCGGGTACAATACAACTGTTAGAATTTTATTTTTTAAAGATTGATTTTGCAAAAAAATTCTGAAATTGTCCACGTTATTAAGTAGAACGTTCATGAATTATTTTAGAATTTTTGGTTGTGCAGAACAGAAGAAATAATTCATAATTTAACCGAAATAGCAATGTTGGGGGTCCCATCAGAATTACCAACTTGCGGACTTTTTTATAAATCGATTTCGTTAACAAAAATTCTGAAATCACTGTTACTCACGCTATTAGGTAGAATGTTCATGAAATTTTCAATAACTTTTTTTTAGCAGAACAGAAGATACAGAGTACAAGTTAACTCAAGTAGCGAGCTTGGAGATCCTATCACAATTTTATTTTTTAATAATCGTCGTCGTCGTGTACACTATTAAGTAGAACGTTCGTGAATTATTTTGGAATTTTTGCTATAGCAGAACAGACGAAATAGCGCAACCAAATTGTCTAACAATAAAATCTCTGTCTCTAACTGAGATCATCCTGGCAATCGGAATTGGTAAGTGGATTTGAAACACTGAGGGGACCAAATATCATGAACTACTACTTATAAACATTCTTAATGGGCGAAATTGATTTGTAAAAAGTTAAAATTGATTTACAAAAGGGTGAATTTTGAGAGAGAGAGAGTGCAAAACCTACAAAATAAAATGTAAAATAAAACAGAACATCACTGTCTGTAAGCTTCGCTAAAACTACACCACAGAAGAACCTTCTACCAACCTTGACGATAACACACACACCATATTCATCATTCTTATGCCTACGCAAGATATATTTCCTCAATGCAAATGGTATTTATCGTAACTCACTCGTCGATGACAAACATCGAAAAAGTTGCCGCACTAGTTACTGACAACTGCGCACCATTAACACTCATTGTGTACACCCTTAGATCAACATTCGCGCGCTATATAAATCGCTGTGCAGGCTAAGCCCTAGCTTATTCTTAAAGGGGTAAGGGATAGGCAGAATATTACTAGAATATTACTAGAATATTACTAGAAAAACAAGTGAGAAAAAAACACTGTTGTTGTTTGTCCTTATACGAACATAATAGGAGCTGTGTGAGGGCTCATTATAAAGAGGAAGGTTGATTGTAGCTTATTTCCATCATGATTTAACGAGATTATGTTTATAATTAATAATATGAGCGTCTAAAGTAGGGGGAAAAATCGAGACAACCAACATCAGGTTCCCATGTATTTTTCTAATACAAAACGATTTTATTTACTGAAATCATGAGTGCACCTTAGAACAATCAACCTTCCTCTTTATAATGAGCTCTCACACAGCTCCTGTTATATTCGTATAAGGAAATGTAACCCTAAGGCGTAAACGCTGTTTTGCTGATGAAAACATTCGTTTTTCAACTTAGAGGTAGAGGTATCGCGCTTCGGGCTACTCATGATTTAAGTAAACAAAATCGTTTTGTATTAGAAAAATACATGAGAACACAAGGGTGGTTGTCTCGATTTTCCCCCTACTTTGGACGCTCATATTATTAAATATAAACATAATCTCGTTAAATCATGAGTGGTCTGAAGCGCGATCAACCTCCCTCTTTAGAATGAGCCCTCACACAACTCGTAACATGCTTGTATAATGACAAACAACTCGATCTCGCTAAAATGTTTCACTTGTTTTTATAGTAATATTCTAGTAATATTCTAGTAATATTCTGCCTAGCCGTTAGCCCCTTAAGTGGTAAGGGACACTACCGTGACATAACTAGCAACTAACTAGAATCTTACTAGATTTTGTATCGAAACATGGGTTTACAGGCTGTCGTTTTTTTACCTTATACGAGCATATTTTGAGCTGCACAAGGGTTCATTTGATATAGGAAGGTTAACTGCACCACGCTGTGCCCTATCATATCAGTCAAAAGTGTCTATTTTTGACAGAAAAATACATCGGAATCATCGGTCCTCGATGTTTGCTCTACTTTAGGCTTATTTTTGTGTCACAAATAGATATGTATTTTTGTGTCACAAATAGATACGTATTTTTGTGTCACAAATAGATATGTATTTTTCTTTCACAAATAGATACTTGCCTCTTAATGGCTCTGCTCAATATGCTCATAGGGAACTTCGAAGGGCTCATGACAGAAATGGATATTTGAAATCGACTCCTGGCTGTGCGATCATCTTTTACACTGATGGTGATAATACGACTCATTGAAACATTCTACCGGTTAACTTCCTATTATTCTACCGTGATTATTTTTTTAATAATTAATTCTACCGTAGAAATATAACTTGCAATTTATGTCACCGTATTCGTGATCATTCTAAATAAAACGAATATAGTTTATCAGATGGTTTGTGTTCTCAATTTCAACCTAACCTATCCCTTTGTTGTCAACCACCTACTTTTGAAATGTAAAGTTAAAATATTAATCGTTCTTATATATTTTATTAGTAATTCCTCTCAGGGTTAGGGTAGGGTTAGGATAAAAACATAAATGGTTACAGTTCTGCCAGTTTCGCTCCCCTTCACGTCGCTCTTATCCTTAAATCTATAGAGACTCTCAAAAATATTCGGACACTAGCTATAACAAACTTTACGACTTGATAATTCGTTTCTAGATAAAGCAATCACCCTGGGAATTGTTTCTAGCAATAAAACATATATAATTTCTTTGAAAAATATACATATGTTTCATAATAAAAATTATTAAACGAAATAATGTACCATTTATGACTGACAAAAATATTCGGGCAATATTAATTTTTCGATTTAGATAATGTAATTTAGTATTACAAAATTAGTTTAATACTTTCTGGCATAACCATTTTGTTTGAGGACATGTCTTAATCTGTTTCGGATATTGTTTGTAATTTTTTTTAATATTAAACAGTTATATTCGACCACTCAGTTGTGAGTTTTTGTTTTAATTCGGTTATCGATGTGATTGGGGTTTTTCGAATTTTTCTATCGAATTTATCTCATACATCCTCAATAGGTTTATGGTCCGGTGATTCGGACGGCATGGCAGTCCCTTTCATAGATCCGCGATCTTTCTGTTGGAATGAAAGTAAATACCTGAAAAAAAAACAAATTTATTTATTTACACGTTTGTATGTTGAATTTTATGTCACACCATGTAAATTTTGTGCGTACCTGTAAAGGTGGAATCTCCTTTACGCGTCCGAATGTAGCGTTTTGCGTCCCATACTCCATTCGTCGTAGCTCTTTTTTGTGCCTCTGGACGCACAGGTTTGCGTTGCTATGATGCGATTTGGTATGTCTTTCCTTGTTTTTCAATTGCGAAGAAAAGCGAAAGTGCATCGCCGAAACTCAAACACGTGCATCGATCGATTTACGATATTATTTAGTTTTTAAGAGCTTCTAATAAAAACATAAGAGTATCCACTCGAAATGTTTTTATTTGAAAACAATGTTTTCTTACCATTTATTTTTAATACAATTGTTTTTCACAGTGGGTCACTTTTTAAAAAATGGGAAAATGAAGATATAGCCCCAAGTGTGCCCTTTACGAATCTGTTTTTAAAAAACTGTACATTTGAACATTGACGAAATTAAAATTATTTCAAGTAAACGCTGCACCACCATATACAATCTCGGACGGCCGAAGAACACATTGGGCTGGATCGTGATATTTTACAATAACTCTTGAAATCGGGATGAAATTTCCAATAAAGTTCATTAAAAACTGATTTTTATGTTCTGATAATTATAGTAATAAATATATATTTTTATAATCATTCTTTAATAGAACGTTTCAATTTTGTTGTCTTATTATAAAATTTTTAATTGCTCATTTGTTACTTATTTAGCACTAATACACACCAACTGGAAATAAAATAAAATAAAAAAAATAAAATATTAAATACTAATTAGCATATTAAATACAATACAATCTTTTCGGAGGCGGCGCAAAATTGAAATAATGTATCTGATTTCCAAGTCCACCATATTCTAATGAAATCTTTATTAGCAATATCTGTCATTTGGAAAATTTTCAATTTTGCATCGCATCCAACAAGATTGTATTGTATATGATATTTAATATTTTACTGCAATCAATTTTATTTTAGTTAATTTTATTAACAGTTGGTGTGTATTCATACAAATCAAAATTAATTTTATGAATAGTTGGTGTGTTTTTATATAAATTAAATAGAAATTATTTCATATTTTTTTTCATTACATTTACGTCACCCGGTACAAACTTGCTTGAACACAGATTGCTTGAAGACACAATCGTGAAATTCTATTCTAGAAATTCTATATATTCTAGAAATTAAAAAATGCGTTCGGGAGACCACGATTGACAATCGTGGAACATTCTAGAATATTCCTCTGGGATATTGTTCCATGGCGTAGACGCACGTGTCTAGATGCAGTGGCTCACGCCTAAACGCAGTTCTGATGTGAAGTATGACGAATGGAGTATAATTGGCGCATGGTTCGCAAAACGCTACATTCGGACGCGTAAAGCGAATACCACCTTAACAGATGAATGTTCTCATTGGATTGTGCGCGCCAACGAGTCGTGATGTGACCATAATCCACGCATAATGCCCCATACTACTGTCAGCCTGGTCTCGTATATACATCGAGTTGAGGCGTTGATCCCTCTTCTGATTAGTGAGACGAAGTAGAAGAAATACAATTGACTTCGCTCCCTTTTTTTCTCCCAAGTATCCTCGAAACGGTTTTACATTGGCCGTGTCACGTCCGGTGGTCCAGCCTCTGATAACAATTAACAAGCGAAACATATTTTTAATATTTTTTTCCGATATTGTTCGACGAAAATTGAACACTGAATTTCATTATCATTAAGGGAGTAGATTCGTTTCTAGGATCGCAAGTAGTGTTCCTTCTCGAGAAATTTTATAATTGGATATTTTCTAATTTCTCGAAAAACTTAAATCTAGGAAAATTCTTATGAATCTCATTTATTTTATAATGTTACAAAACCGTACGTCCTAAAACGTCCCAAGAATGTCTATTAGACATCTAAAACACGTTTCTTAGACAACTTTAAGACGTCTTTTAGATGTACAGTTTTGTAACAAGCCGTTCGGAAGACGTCTTATTTCAGACTTTATACCAACGTCTCGGGGAAAGCGTCTTCAAGACGTCTTTAAGACGGCCCTTCAAGGGCGTAGGACATTCAGACCTAGAATGGACGTAAAATTGACGTCTTTTCGACGTCTTGTGGTATCTGGGTACGTATGCATTTGTGCAATGTGATTCTATATTGGACGCATTATGCTTTTTAGAAAGTCATTTCAAAACAAAAGCGTAATGTATCATTTTACAAAAGTTTGGTTTTAAATAAATAAATTTGTCTTTTAAAGTTACGTATGTATTCTATAGAGATGTATTCTCTATATATGTATCTCTACGTATGTATTTATATAGAAAAATATTATCAAAGATATTCCAAATAACATGTTTTCCAATATTTTGTTTATTTTATTAACCCTTTGATTACATAGTGTATCCTATCTGATACAGTCAACAAATCTGGTATATAGTAAACTAAGAATATGTTTTCTTACTATATTTATTTATGTTTATCTTTTTTGAAAATGTTGTTTTAATTTTTTTTTAATATCTTTCCCTTAAACAAAACACAAAAACTGACTTTCTTTCAATTTTTTTCATCCCGATTAAAAAAATCATGCTGTGATGGGTTAAAAATTCTCGAGAAATATAGTCTTATTTCTGTTAAAAATCTCAATAAAATTAAATCGCAACACAAGTTACTCAAACACAACAAAATTTAAAGTCCATCAACCTTGAATGCAAGTATTCCCGGAGCCGACGACCATGAGTGTAATACATGTCCAGCGCCCACATGTTTCAGAGCAAACACCAATGGCACATTTATTGGCAGCGCAATTAATCGCCACCCTTTCCCAAAACGCAATAAATAACACGTTCTCACAGCTAGTACCCAGACCACATTCACCTACATTGCATTATAAACTGTCGTGTTAGCAAATTCAACACTTTCAGTTCCGCACATAATCTGACTGACGATGAAGTCCCTGTTGTACGTGACCGTTGTCGTACTGCTATCGTCGGTAGAATGTACGGTGATAAGACAGACTGTTAATAGTATTGATAAGCCTAGCTCGAACCGTGTTGTACACTGCCCGGGGTGTGGGTCGTCTACTGTGAAGCCTGACCCAGTCAATGGGCTCGAAACTTCTGCATCAAACGTTCCAGCATCTCCTTCAGACAATGAAGTCGTTGACAAGGATACAGGACAGAATCAAGAAGGTGGCCAAGGTAGCCAAGATGGCCAAGGTAGCCAAGGTGAACACCAACTTCCAGAAGTCTCCCCTCAAGAACAGAAGGGAGACATTGGGCTCCCAATAAGTGAGGAGTTGGTAAACAAGCTGATAAAAAAAGCAGGAGACTTGAAGGGAACCTTTGCACCTAAATTTACAAAGAGGGATATAGGTTTTCCATTCCCAATTGGTGGGGAGTATGTGAGCGACGTGATGAACAAATGGGAAGACTTTGTGGAATCATTGATACCCAAGGTTGGAAAGAGAGATCTGAGGAGTCGGCGACGCTCAAATGGTCGCAGAATAGGTGAACGGTTTGGCTCAATACTGCTCACACCGTTCGTGTAGAGCTGCAGAATGAGCTGGGTGTAAGTATAACAAAACTTTCAAAGGATCTTTTGGCACGTAACTGTGGAACTCGTAAGTGTTGCCCTGCATACAAGAGTGAGAGTCTTTTAAAAGACGTTCTTCGTATAGTTCTGTTGTATCTTTATGCAAAATTAATCATTTTAATGAAAAAAAATGTTTCGCGTTCAGTGTAGGAAGCAGGATAACGTAAAAATAAATTTCATCTCTTAACGACTTTGTCACATTAAATGCAACATACATTCTTGAATTATTTCAATCTCTTACTGTTTTATATTTCAACCAATCATACTCTTCATAAATGGTGGACGATCTTCTGTCATTTTGTGGGTGGAGGATAAATCGTTTAAAACTATTTCTTATGTCCATTCGAATAATTTTGTATGGCAATTGATATGGTGTGTAATTGTATATTTTTCTTGTTGACAGGTGCTGAACGATGTAGACATCGGTCATCGTTAACAATGGTCAGCTTAATGAAAATAACCCCTAGTCTGGGATTGATATTTTAATATCATTTATAAGTCGTTGTTTATGCAGTAAAGAAATCTAATAAATCTCCTTTACCTTGGAAATGCTTTCTCCTTCATTCTAATTTAATTTAGTTACTTAATCAATCACGCGAAGCTTAGTTTAATATTGTATAGCATCGTTAAAATGATTTTGTCGATGAAATGAGTTTTGTAGACCAACGTCAAAACGCGTGGAATTAATTATTCAATTGTTTTTCTATCCTTACTAGCGGTAACTACACACCTCAAGAGAATCAAGGGATCACTTCTGTGAACCCGAAAGATTGCTACCACTCATAACTCCTGCCAAAATTGTCGTATCGATATTGTTTTACAATGGTTCGTAAGCGTGAAACCTCTGGCTTCAGATGCTCCGTTTCAAATTTTTGCTGTATTGTTCTTTCACAAAGTTATAGATAAGATAAGATAACAACACACGGGGCGAAATAATTGTTTTGATAAATAGCGTTAGTATCATTTGGAAGAGCTATCTTTCCTCTGTAAAAATTCACATATTATGTCAAATAATGTAATAAACAGTATATTTAACCGAACAAAAGTTCTCCTTTAAATCGTACAGTTTAGAAAATTACCTTACTAATAATAATAATAATACTTTATTAATAATAGTACAATTTTCTGGTAATCAAGCTACAATTCTCCTGTACCAGGTAAGTAAAATTGAATAAAATAGTTGTCTTTCCGTTTAATTTATATTGTGTTTCACTAACGAAGTCAATATTATAGAAAATAATCGCTGAAGGAAAAAACGTTTCAAATGAAATTTATTTGCTGGAAGTTGTAGATTTAAAATCTATAATAAAAAATTCATGTTTCCATTCGAAAAAGTAATGTTGACCTTGAAAACATGATGAAAATTTCAAATGGATATCACTGCTGCATCTCCCCCTCTTTCACTTAAACTTTTTATGTGAAATATTTTTTTCTCTGGAATTTAGTTTTTTAGATATTCCAGGTGGCCAGGATAAGTACCTCACTATGTATTTTATCTTTTTTTTTAAACAGCGACTTGCCAAACCTAAAAATCTGAAAAAATTCATGAACAATAACACTAACGATATATCGATACTGTAAAAATATGTATGGTCACTCTAGAACTTCCACGTGAAATCTTCATTTTTCCAATTTTTCTGAGCCTTTTGATTTTTTACAAGCAGGATTTTCAATTTAAAAATCTGAAACCAATTGCTGAGTATGTATGTGGTTACTTAAAGTGTATCAGATTTTTCTCAGAATTTCTGAACATCATTAACTAGCTAAAATAGGCTTAAAACTGATTTATCGATTTCACCCCATAACTGCCCTACTGATCAAGATAGGGGGTTAAAATTTGGCACAGTATATTTTCTCTTGATGCCCTATGGAATGACCCATCGGCCATATAATTTAGCGAATACACCATGCAGTTGTTGATTGCTAGTTGAGAGTTTAATGCAGAGTTAATTTGTTTTTATTATTTATATATAATTAAGTAATTGAAAAGTTAATTGTGTACAAATTTTTTAATTTTTCAGATATTCAAGGTGGCCAGGATAAATGCCTCCCCCTGTATACTAATAATGTTTTTTTAATCCTGCGGAGTACTCAAGGTACCCCATTTTATCGAGAAGGTTGTGATACTGAAGCTGAAATCACCGCACATGCGCGAAGAACGATGGTTGTAATAGGAACACTGCTTATACATGGTGTCTCAAAATTCGTTCAACATCCGTAAATGGGAGGTTCCTGAGATCATTTAAAGCCTCTGTCACGTCCAGTGGTCCAACCATTAACGAAAGTAATAACCAATAAAAGAATCTATGAATTCAATATTTTTGAATAGTAATTAATATTAATCCTTCATAGTGTTGCGCAGGGTAATAGAATTCTAATACTAATATTAATTATAATATTAAAAATGTATCGTATGTTATACCATATTACGAACGATAGAATTAAGCAGAATTCACTAAAAACAATCCGAAATATAATCAGAATACGATTAGACAAGCGAAGAATCCGTAGACTATATTTAGCACAAAATTATAAAAGATAGTTCAGGAGAAACAAAACCTCGACACTACTAAAAACTATCTGGAACTGAACGTGGAGAACCGAAATCTGACCAAAATGCAGACGACAAAATTAATAAGAAACCTTTGCGAAGAAGAAGATACATCCGTTCTCAGGAAGATAAAGCTTAGGACAAAGAACAAATAAAACTATAAAAGGGACTGCTCGTCATCAGGAACAGTTCAGTTCAGTTTTATAATTCTTAAACATTAGTCATTCCCATAGTTTAGATCAGTTTCAGTTATTTAGTTCGTTGGCGTGTAACCCGCCGGATCAAAGGACGAAAACAGCCCTAACACCAACCATACGGTAAATACTAACAATTAATTTATTTTTCCATAATAATGTAGAAATTTTCTGCATATTGAGGTTGTAATCTAGCTCGTTCAAATGTTAGATCAATTGTGGTGCGTAATAGATTGGCTTTTGCTAATTCTTCTGCACCTTTATCGATTGGTATGACCTTCATATCCACGAATACTACTTTATGTGTTTTACCTATATACAGGGTGTCCCAAAATTCGTGTACTTCCCGGAAATGGGAGGTTCCTTGGGTCATTTGAAGCGACATTTTCCTTTACAAAAATGACGCCAGTGGCTTTGTTTA